>JALIZH010018359.1:2500-14676 GCA_030522465.1 Rhipicephalus appendiculatus | reverse complement strand
GTTCTTTAACGTGCACTGGCATCACACAGAACACGGGCCTGTAACATTTCGCCTCCAACGAAATGCGACCGCCGTGGCCGGGATAGAAACCGCGACCATCGTGTTAGCAGCCGAGCACCATAACCACTGCTCACCGCGGCTAACGAACACACGGTCTAGACACGGGACAGTAGGAGAATGACAGACAAAGCGCTGATGTCTGTGCTCTCACCGTTCCGTGTTTAGCAGTGTTTGTTCCCGCCTTAATGATGATCAACCAGCCCAGTTCGGTGTACTCCTGCAATATGTAGTCTGTTGATATCAGAATGTTCCTTAACAACTAGCATGTAACAACCCAGTAGACGCTATGTGATATATGCATGTGTTATACAAAACGGAGAAAAGCTTTCTGATAACACCAAATTATGTTGTTCTGTTGTGTGTTCGCATCGAAGATTTACAACCAACGCGTGAAATAAAGGAGTCACGCTTACGCTGTAGAGACGGTGGTTGCTAGCTACATACCAGTGTTGCGGAATGGGCGCCTCCATTCCATTCTATTCCAATTCCATTCCAGGGAATTAGAACTTGCCGCAATTCCATTCCTTTGAATTCCTCGGAAGGAAAAGCTTAGCCCATTCCCAGTCCGGGAATGGCCGGGCAGTTCAATTCCATTCCTGTAATTCCTCAACGTAGGAAAGGCATCTACATAGTTTTATCGAGTTAAGACTGAGCGCCCCATAAAGCTGATGGCATCAAATGCATTAAGAACTGCAAAAACAAGCCAAACACGTTACCAAGGTCGAGGGATAGTAGCTTGGTGACATACCTCGTGCAGTACAACCACCCTATTAATTCCCATAGGGAAGTTCTCCCGCTAGCTAAAGCATTTGCATGGCCAGCATGTTTGAACGAATGACAATGTTTTAATATTGTTTAAGCTTAAATGTGTTAATGCTAAAATGACGACACAGCACATTTTTATGCTGACAAAAGTAGTGTTCAAGAAGACTAAGCAGCTTTGACACCCGTCTGGAGCGATCGTGAATATGGAGAACACTAAGATTTGGGTAATGGAGAACAAAACCCTCTAGATCTGCTGACATTAGTTGGAAAAGACCACCACTCGGGCACCTTGTGACTTTGCTTCGAATACGGAACACTCGGCCGCAGTGCTCGTCAGCACTCACGCTTGTCAAGCGCGCCTCGCAAGCATGGATGGGGTGAGGAGAACTTCTGTGTTCGCCTGTGCGCAGGTATGCAATGACAGGTATACAACTTAGAGAAGCGCTTTTTCGAATATGCGTCCGAGTCGCCGACGGCGACAGAAGGAAAAAACAAAAAAAGTGAAGGGTGTAGAGACCACAGGCGGCTGGGGCGGCGCCGAGGTAAAAAAAGTCACAGTTTCACCGCAAGGGTGAAGCAGTGAATGCGATAGCAACAAATTCAAATGTTAATCGAACTGAAACTGGCAGCTAACTCTTTTGGATCCGATCTCACGCAACTCTACAAAATGCTTGTTTAAGAGCATACGGCCGCTCCAGGGACACTGTTCGTCGCCCGCTGTCGGCTGCTGAAATTGCGAGACAACGAGTGCGCCAGCGACCACCGCGCTCGTAAAACCAAAGGTCGCAGTGGCTGCATGAGGAATCGCCCCCCACCCCCCCTCGCGTCTTTCCGCGCTTGTTAAAGACGCGCGGGGCGTTTCCTCTCCTTGAGCGTTCCCCGGCTCGTCGAACAGGCGGGGGGGGATCTTATCGCATACGCCTCGGAGCGACGTAGGTGGGCCGGCTCGTTTGATGTCCACTTCAGCGGCGTTTGTCGCCCCCCCGCTCCCGCACTGTTACCCGCGGGTATTTTTTCTTCGTGGCTTTTACTTACTTACATATATATATATATATATATATATATATATATATATATATATATATATATATATATATATATATATATATATATATATATATATATATATATATATATTTATTTATATATATTAGAATGGGGGTTTCGTACGTCGAGCAGGTTTATTTGTTGCTCTGCGCAAGGACCTTTCCGAGGCAGTTCTAACTGCTGGCGAGCGCGAGCACGAGCAACAACCACAGCCGCCGATCGTCGTCCTCCTCTTTCTAGCAGCGTAGCGTCTGCCAGTCGCACTCAGTAAAATTTACTCCCCGCGGAATAAGGAGCCATCCTGGCGACCTAGGGTCCAAGAAAACACCGGAGGATCGTAGCACTGCTTTAGTCGGGACACGTGGACAATTTCCCGGCCACGACGGCGATGGTCAGAAGATGGTTCCAGTGGCTCGATGAGGTAGTTCACGGGCGATGTTTGCTGAAATACGCTGTATGGACCGTGGTACTTGGGGATGAGCTTCTTGGAAAGGCCAGGTGCAGTAGATGGAACACGCAGCCAGACGAGAGAGCCAGGATCATACGAAGTAGTGTCAGTGGATGCGTCGTGGTGGTACTTCTGGCGCCCCTGGTCTCGGGTGGTGAACGAGCGTGCAAGTTGGCGGCATTCTTCAGCATATGTTGCTGCCTGGGACAGTCGTGGACTCTGAGGCGTCGGGTCGGTACAAAAGAATAGTGTCCATAAGACAAGACGGCTCCCGTCCGTACAGGAGAAAAAAGGGGAGAATCCAGTAGTGCTTTGAATGGCGGTATTATAAGCGAACGTGACAAACGGTAGTACGCGGTCCCAATTGGAGTGGTCTGACGAGATATACATGGACAGCATGTCCCCGAGAGTGCGGTTAAAGCGTTCCGTCATCCCATTGGTTTGATGGTGATAGGCGCTTGTGGTGCGGTGCACGACGCGGCACTCACGCAGCAAGGATGTGATGACGTCCGAGAGAAACACACGACCGCGGTCACTCAGCAACTCTCGAGGGGCTCCATGACGAAGTACCAAATTGTGGAGAATAAAAGCGGCAACGTCTTTTGCTGTAGACGAAGGAAGAGGTGAAGTTTCGGCGTACCGTGTGAGGTGGTCGACGGCAACTATTATCCAACGGTTACCGTCTGCAGTGCTCGGAAGGGGGACCGTAGATGTCGAGGCCGACGCGGTAGAACGGCCGCGCGGGGCATGGCAAAGGTAACAAGGTGCCGGCGGCGTGTTGCGGGGGGAGTCTTGCGTCTTTGGCATGTGGAACATGCACGCACGTACTGTCGAATGAAGCGGTACATGCCACGCCAGTAATATCGAAGACTTATGCGAGAATAAGTCTTGAGGAAACCTGCGTGGCCGCATTGTGGGTCGTCGTGGAACGTAGAACATATTTCGGACCGGAGGTGTCGCGGAATGGCGAGTAACCACTTACGGCCGCCGGGTGTGTAATTTCGGCGGTACAGTACATCTTCACGAATGGCGAAGTGCTCGGCTTGCCGACGCAATGTCCGAGAAGATGGAGAAGGGGTCCGACCAGACAGAATGTCGAGAACGGAAGCAAGCCACGGGTCCTTGCGTTGCTCAGATGGCATGTCGGAGATGGTGAGGGCGGTGGTGTCGTAGGAAGTAAGTGCGAAGCAGGCAGATTCAGGAGACAGGGGGCGAACGGGAGAGGGCGTCTGCGTCTGCGTGTTTGCGGCCAGAGCGATACACGACGCGGATATCGTATTCTTGGAGGCGTAACGCCCATCGGGCGAGACGACCACTTGGATCTTTGAGTGACGACAACCAGCAGAGGGCATGATGGTCAGTCACGACATGAAAAGGGCGCCCGTACAAGTAAGGCCGAAATTTCTCTATCGCCCAAACAATGGCAAGGCATTCCTTTTCCGTCACAGAATAGTTGCTTTCCGCTTTGCTAAGCGTTCGGCTAGCGTAGGCAACGACGTACTCCTGGAAACCATCTTTCCTTTGGGCAAGAATAGCACCTAGCCCGACACCGCTAGCGTCTGTGTGGATCTCAGTGGGTGCAGACGGATCGAAGTGTCGCAGAATAGGAGGCAACGTGAGGATGCGGCGCAGTTCGTTGAATGCCTCATCACAAGCGGGAGACCATGCCGAAAGATCTCTGGAGCCAGCGAGGAGCTTGGTCAAAGGAGCGATGATGGTAGCGAAATTGCGGACAAAGCGCCGGAAATAAGAACAAAGGCTGATGAAGCTTCGGAGCTGTTTCATGGTAGTCGGTTTGGGGTATTCCGACACGGCTGTTAGTTTGGTAGGGTCAGGGAGAATGCCGTCCTTCGAAACCACGTGCCCTAGGATCGTAAGCTTTCGAGCGGCGAAGTGGCACTTTTTCAGCTTCAGTTGCAGTCCCGCGCTGGAGAGGCAAGTAAGAACTTGCTCGAGGCGGGTTAAATGGTACGCAAAATCAGTGGAAAAGACGACAATGTCGTCTAAATAACATAGGCAGATATTCCACTTCAGGCCTCGAAGAATCGTGTCCATCATCCGCTCAAAAGTAGCGGGCGCATTGCAGAGGCCGAAGGGCATGACTGTGAATTCGTAGAGGCCGTCGGGCGTGACAAAAGCAGTTTTTTCGCGATCGGCCTCCGCCATAGGTACCTGCCAGTATCCAGAGCGTAGGTCTAAGGAAGAGAAGAATTCTGCTCCCCTGTAGGCAGTCCAAGGCATCGTCGATTCGGGGCAGGGGATAGACATCCTTGCGCGTGATTCGGTTGAGACGGCGGTAATCCACGCAGAACCTGATAGATCCGTCCTTTTTCTTCACCAGCACGATTGGTGAGGCCCAAGGACTGCTAGACGGCTGGATTATTCCACGTTTCAGCATATCATCTACTTGTTCATCGATGACCCGACGTTCGGTAGTGGACACACGGTAAGGACGCTGTCGCAATGGTGCTTGTTGACCGGTATCAATACGGTGAACAACTGCCGACGTTCGACCTAAGGAAGGTTGGTCGTGGTCGAAGGAGGCTCGAAAACGCTGGAGGAGGTTGACAATCTGTTTCTGCTGCCCAGGCGTGAGCTGGGAATCGACGGCTTTGCAGAATATGTCCTTAGGGGAATCGGAGTCGGTTGCAAGAGTGACGGCACAAGTTGGTAGCGAGGCCCCGTCTCCAAGCGTTGTTTCTTCGAAAACACAATCCAAAGGCTCGAAGCTCCCCACACACTCGCCGCGTAGTAGCAGAGATGGGCAGGCAGAGATGTTGCACGCGTAAAGTGCCGCAGAACCATTGCAAAAGTTGATGATGGCAAATGGAAGCACGAAGGTTTGGTGACGCGCATTACCTATAGAGGGTTGAAACAGTACAGTTGAGTCAGTGGCAGCAGGCGCGAACACAGGTACTAGAACGGCCGTCATAGGTGCGATGTGGACGTCAGCAGCGGCAAACACTTTAGGGGGACTGCGGTCGTCGAGATCAGGGCATGGAGTCGACAATGTGAGTTCAGCACGAGCGCAGTATACGAGGGCCTGATGGGTCGAAAGGAAATCGCATCCTAGAATGACGTCGTAGGATGATCGCGGAAGAACGACGAACTTGACGGCATACCGAACATTTTGAATTACAATACGAGCTGTACACTGAGCAGAAGGCGTGATGTAATGCGATGTCGCCGTACGCAGGGCAAGGTTGGTAAGCGGCGTGGTCACTTTTCTCAAATGGCGGCACAGTTTCTCACTGATTACAGAAACTACGGCTCCTGTGTCGACAAGTGCACGTACGGCGATACCTTCTACTACTATGTCAATTTCGTTGGGCGGATAAAAAGGAGGTCTTGAAGAGTTCGACGACAACGCAGTTCTTGCCTCCGGAACTGCGGCTATCAGTTTTCCTCTGGTGCGGGGCTAGGTCGGCGAAGCATCGGGGAGATGGATCGGCGACGGGGCGAAGACGAACGGCGGGAGTCGAAAGGGCGTCGTGGGGAAAACGAGTCGGCGACAGCAGAAGTAGGTCGTTGAGAATGCTGGGCAGCCTGATAATTGGAGGAAGCCACACCGTCCTGGGACTGGAAGCTGCGACGTCGACAGTAGCGGGCTATATGCCCCACAAACCCACACGCGAAGCATATTGGCCTATTGTCAAAGGTGCGCCACGGGCTCACGACAGGAGGTCCGGAGGGCGACGTAGGATGGGGTACCGCGCGTGGGGGCGGCGGCGTCGTGTAGAAGGACCCGGTGGCTCGGTAGGCGCCAGAAACAGATGGGGCTTGTGGTCTGGCAGCGACGGCCGCGTAAGTCAGTGGTGTAGCGACAGGTGGCGATGGTGGCAGCGCCTGCGCGACTTGCGTCTCAATGACATGACGAAGACCTGGGTCGACGGATGTCACTGGTTCAGGTGTTTGGGCGACAAGGGAAAGTTGACGCGCCACTTCCTCGCGGATGAACTGCTTGATCTGTGGCAGTAAAACGATGTGATCAGCAGCGACGTCGTTGACGAGTGCGGAAACCTCAGCTGTATCTTCGGCAGCACGGCGCGTAGAAACACGCTGCCTTCGCAACTCGTCGTACGACTGAGAGAGTTGTACCACGTCGGCTACAGTCTGAGGATTCCTCGCGACAAGCATTTGAAACGTGTAGTCGTCGACTCCTTTCATGACGTGCTTTATTTTGTCCATTTCGGCGAGCGAGGGGTCGACGCGCTTGCAAAGGGACAAGACATCTTCGATATAACTCGTAAACGTCTCGTCCCTGCGCTGGACTCGACTACGCAAGCGCTGTTCCGCACGAAGCCGGCGCACGGCGGGACGACCGAAAACCTGGGTGATGGTTGCCTTAAAGCTCGACCAGGTGGTGATTTCAGCTTCATGGTTCTTATACCAGAGGCTGGCCACGTCAGCGATGTAAAAGCGCACGTTCGTGAGCTTGTCGCAGTCGTCCCATTTGTTCGAAGCGCTTACGATTTCGTAGTCGACGAGCCAATCCTCGACGTCGCGATCATCGTTGCCGCGAAACACTGGTGGGTCGCGTTGCCGAGGCACGCCAGTACAGAAGACTGTCGTTGTTGCGGCAGCTTGCGAAGGACCAGGAGCAGTCATGTTGAAAGGTGACGGTAGCGTCCGATTGCGAAATTCCAGGATGAAGGGAACCCCCGGCACCTCCACCACTTAAAATGGGGGGTTTCGTACGTCGAGCAGGTTTATTTGTTGCTCTGCGCAAGGACCTTTCCGAGGCAGTTCTAACTGCTGGCGAGCGCGAGCACGAGCAACAACCACAGCCGCCGATCGTCGTCCTCCACTTTCTAGCAGCGTAGCGTCTGCCAGTCGCACTCAGTACAATATATATATATATATATATATATATATATATATATATATATATATATATATATACGGGACATGACGGCAAAAAATCAGCCGAGACTGTCCATATTCTGAATTTCCTTGCGCGAACTTTACGAAAAAAAAGTAACTGGAGACAGTGAAGGAACACGTACAAAACACATGAGCGCAAACTAACAACTGTTTAATGCGAAAAATGACATTGAATATATACATTGACCCACGCATGCGCATAGCTGCCCTATCTACAGACGCCCCCTACCCTCTTTTACCATATCAATCTCCATTTTGCTGAGCGCTATTGAAGGCTCGCTTACACATGCGCCATCTGCTGCCGTTCGGATGTTGAATGCTTCAACTACCTCTCTTATGTTTAACCAACTAGCCCAATGTCAAGTTTTCCTTAATTACTGTCCATATAATTGCTATCGCAATAAAAAATCTCAAGGCGTAGGGGGGCTATGCCGCCGCCGTAGTTCCGCGCGACGGATACCAACGGCATAGAGCCGCGGTTACGCGAAAAATAGAGACAAACTTCGGAGCAGCACAGTCTATATAAGGACATAATTGCAGTAGGCGCGTTGCTTATAAATGTACCGTGCTTGTAATCAGCCAAGCCATTCTAAAAATACTGCTTTATTCTTAAATTCGAGGCTTTGATGTACTAATGTTTGAAATTTGAAAAACAGCGCATAGACGAAAAGATGCTCTATTTCCGCAAAAAGACGTAATTCCATTGCTATTCTATTCCGTGCAAAAGACGCTTAATTCCATTCCCATTCCATTCATAGAAGCGTTGTCCGCATTCCATTCCCATTTCATTCCGGGGTCGCAAAAATGTGGAATGAATCCGGAATCATTCCAATTCCGGAGTGGCAACTCTGCAACACTGCTACATACTCTACAGGCTCGTCAAGGCATGTCGGTTACTGCGACGCCCGAAAGCCACACTTTTGCTTTGCCTTTTCTTAATTCTATTTCCTTGCTCGCGGTTCCCCTTAAATACCGACTAGTATACTAGCCCAAGCCCGCACTATGCTGCCTTACTTTTAAGTTTTGAATCGTAAATATACCGATGTTGCATGTGGCGCGAGCTTGTCCCTTATCCAAAACGTTCAAGAGACCCAGGGGAAGCCCGATGCTTCCATTCCACAAAGCATTGCAGTGCTAGAAATTGTCCGGGGATATTATTTCTCATAGTGCTGAACCTCGTCACTTTCGGGACAAGTCGATGTCTCCAACAAACTTCCTTAGCTAAGCCAAAGGTATCAATACTAATTGATGGGGTTTAACGTCCCATAACTACGATATGATTGTGAGGGACGCCGTAGTGGAGGGCTCCGGAAATTTCGACCAGCTGGGGTTCTTTAACGTGAGCCTAAATCTAAGCACACGGGTCTCGAGTATTTTCGCCTCCATCGAAACTGCGGCCGCCGTGGCCGGGATTCAATCCCGCTACCTGCGGGTTCGCAGTCGAG
This sequence comes from Rhipicephalus appendiculatus, assembly GCA_030522465.1. Classification (NCBI taxonomy): domain Eukaryota; kingdom Metazoa; phylum Arthropoda; class Arachnida; order Ixodida; family Ixodidae; genus Rhipicephalus; species Rhipicephalus appendiculatus. Next base: position 6,027 of record JALIZH010018359.1, on the reverse strand, counting down.
CACCATAACCACTAGACCACCATGGCGGGGTAGCGAAATGTATTAAGACTATACAACAGTTGCTGCAGTAATGGGCGCGTCATTAATTTTGACCCCCCTGGCGTTTTTCAACGTCCAACGAAAACACATTGCACGTTCCATAGGAAATGGAACTCGACAGGGAAGTTGTCGATAGGAGAAGCGCAGGAATAAATTATTAATGTATCCCCAGAGAAAAAAAAGAAAATCAATGCAGATGGGATACCTGCAATCCTTTTAACTATCGAGACTAGGCGCACTAGAAACAGGATGAAATAAAGCGATGGTACAGCGCCATCTGTTTATGCTCAACGATTATTTATGTAGGTTCGTGCACGCGTTTTTATGTTCGCGTACATATACACATTCAAAACTTAAAAATTTTGGGGACGCACTGGCCCGGCCAGTGCATCTTCAATGCAGCTAGATTACTAAGGGCTAGATTACTAAGCAGCTGAAACCACCTACATTACTAGGGGAACTTAACCTTTATATCTTCTTTGCTTTGTGAAATTATTTGTCCTTGCACTCCTCCGAGTTTTCATATTTGAGCCGTGCAATTCAATAAACAAAGCTTCAGTGCGGACGCTTCGGCGTCAGCCTCTCTGACAATGTTGTCAAAAACAATGTTCGTCGTTTTTCTCCGCGTTCTATATATTTTTGTGTTTTTAATATGAATTCCAAAGAAAATAAATTTACACCTTCTTCCCAAACGGAACCCTGATGGGATGCGAAGCAGCAGCGTTGCGCATGGGAGCAGTGCAGAGGGTGAAGCGGGAGAGAGGTGACACGTACAGACATGTTTCAACGCGTACGTTAGGCGCGCGTCAGGCGGCAGCTGCGGGCGCTGCGGCGAGTGCGCGGCAGGCGAGGGAGAGAGTGACGTCAGCGCGCAGCTGCGGCGTGACCTACTTGGCACCGCTCCAACACCTGCGGCGAGGGGAGCGCGTTGCGGCGCGTTCGTACAGACGCACGGACGGAGGGACAGCGTTAGGGGAGGTACTCACTAGCGGCAAAAACGCGAGCGACACGCCGCGTGCGGCAAGCGTGCTCGCGGCAGGCGTGTGCGTTCGTGTTTCCATTCGCGTTTTACGCAACAGGGCAGTGATACTTAGAGTCTCGAGTTGTATAAGACTTCAAGAATTGCTGCCGCGCCGCGTAAAACGCGAATGGGAACGGGAACGCAGGCGCCTGCCGCGAGCGCGCTTGCCGCACGCGGCGTGTCGGGCTCGCGTTTTTGCCGCTAGTGAGTACGTACCCTTACACAGCCTAGTCAAAGAGCTGCTTCGCATCTAATAAATAAAACTGGGGTAGCCACGCCCTAGTGCGAAGGCTGAGGAAGCAATGGAGCTGGTGGCGTAGGTCCCCTGGTTTCCCTCGGCCTCACCCTCACTTCCCTTTCTCACCGTTTGCTGCAGTAATCGGCTATGCTCGCTGTTTCATTTTTCTGTCTCTTTTTCTGTGTCTGTTTCTTTTCATCTATTTCTCATTGCGTGTATTTCTCTCACTGGCTCTCTATTTTTCTTTCTCCTTTTGTCTCTGTCTTCCGTTTTTTGCTGTTTATTTCTCCCCATGTCTCTCTTGCTATATATATATATATATATATATATATATATATATATATATATATATATATATATATATATCTGTGTACTCGTTATCATTCCTATCATAGTTATTGCAGCCCACGCCGGACAGATCAGCGCACGTGTTCCGGGAACGAAACAGAAGACGAGGATGAGGCATGATGATGGTTATCTGGTGTCGCCACATGGCATAACGAAAATCTTAACAGCTACGCTTTGAAAGCGCAATTATTCGTGAAAGAGATGTCACACCGCTGCACTTCGATCGCATCCGCCGTGACATTGCTCTGCTATCACCGTTTCATAAAACTGCTCACTCGAAACCAGCGGCACAATACCCGAAAACATCCTGCGACAGATCACGCCGTCCACATAAAAGAGTTATACGGTGCCTGCATCTTCGCATCAATACATGCGTTCGAGATCGTCGCTGTGGCGCTACCTTTAGGATCACGCACTGCGCTGCTCTGGCGCTTAAGAGTCCGCTTGACACATTAGTGCCGCTTCTATTTTAATTATTTAAATAAAAACGGTTTCTCGGTGACGGCTAACCTTTTTCACCCCGTTGTTTGGTGAGAGAAATGAAAGTTTAGAAAAATAATACAGCATTCCGTACGGCGAATACAAGAGTTCTCATTTTTATTTACTTTTAATTTTTTACGCCTTTCATACCTGTAGATGACTACTCCTTACATTCTTTAAGTTCATCGGACACCCCACGAGTCGTTCTCGCACTTTTAAAGACGATAGTCTTTCTTGGGATACTTGAACGCAAAAATTTTGGTCTGGCTGTCTGTCCGACGTCCACTGGTTCAGCCACTCGGCCAAAGTTCAACCACTTTCTGAACGCCCAGGCATCTTGAACTCGTGTTTGCATTCATACTTGTCAACATTTTTGATTAAAAAGCAAATACTACGCATATCTGAGGCGCGACATTAATATGTAAGGATCAGGACGTGTGTTTCTTTATTAGAAAATACATAGATACGTACTTCTAAAGACCCTAGTGTCTTTTTAGGCTGCGCTGAAAATGCGACGCTGTGCACGAGCTGCGACTCTCTGCACGAAAAAATTGACGGCAGATCCACGAGGTGAATGATGATGAGATTGGGCGAAGCTCCTGGAAGTAATCATCGGTTAAACCGTGAAATTTATTCCGTTAATTCGCCCGATAAAATTGACGTGAAACGATTGATTAAATGTTTTATCAAACTTTTATTGCTGGTTTCCGTTGTCCTTTCATTATGACCGCTTTGTGGTCGGTGAAATGTAAGCTAAGTGGTTCTTGCATACGAGCACACACCGACGGCAACGAGCATCGTCAACTACAAACCTGTATCGCGATATGGTTTTGATTATAAAACCATTGCTTTAGAAAACACCTGGCGTCTTTCGTTAAGCAGCTGGCGTCTTTTCGTTTTGCTTTAGAAACATCTGGCGTCTTTTCGTTTTGCTTTTAGAAAACATCTGGCGTCTTTCGTTGGTTTATTTCATCAATCAACGGCGTTTTGAACAAATTTTTTATTGTTTAATCACGCACAGGAGAAATCTCGCCAGGTACTACCTTGGAGGTAAACAATGGCTGCTACTGGGAATGAGAGACAGCAGAAGTCGGCTTTTAACACTTCTACTTCTACTAACGTTTCCTACTGGAACATGCCAATGGCTTCTAATGGGGAATGAGAGACAGAAGAATTCGGCTTTTAGTTAACGCGCACGCTGCGAATTTTTTATTGTTCAACAACGCACAGGAGAAATCTCCCACCGGCACCACCTTGGAGGTCAAAGCGTAAGACTGGTTACGCACTACGACGAGGGACGAACGGGTGCCGCTTTAAGGAGCTTCGCCCCTAATTAGCAGTTGTTCCGAGTAAGAATACAACCGACGAGCGAAGCTCCTTAGAAATGGGAAGCAAACGACT
>JALIZH010018358.1:27500-29730 GCA_030522465.1 Rhipicephalus appendiculatus | reverse complement strand
CTCACTGCTATTGCTGCAATGTCCATTGCGTCATGATATAAAATAATATTTATATTAGTTTTTCTAGCTAATGAAGGTTGTACTGCGATTAATCGAATGTATAAGTTTCAATCTCATTTTTCAGCAACAGATGGAGCAGAGTTTAGAGCCAAGTGCATCTTTCATTGTCATCCAGATAGTTCCATACAGAGCCGAGACAAAACTGGCAGCTCGGTTTTCGCACCACGATACACGTGATGCCGTCTAAGCCTTCATCAATACACGGAAATGTGGCTTCGTAGGATATGGAGCCGGCACGCTTGTTCGTACATCACGCTACCGCCACTATTGCTACTGCGCGTTAGTCATTCATCATCAACTTGGCAACGCCCACAGCAGGACAAAGGCCTCTGGCATGTTCCACCAATCAACCCGGTCGGGTGCTTGCTGCTGCCACGTTATGCTCGCAAACTTCTTAATCGCACCTGCTCACCTAACCCTCTGTCTCCCCTCGTGCGTTTGCCTTCTCTTGGAATCTAGTCAGTTACTCTTAATGACCAGCGGGTACCTTGCCTTCGCGCTACATGACCAGTCCATGCCCATTTCTTCTTCTTGGTTTCGACTAAGATGCCTTTAATACCCATTTGTCCCCGGACCCACTCCGCTCTTTTCTTGCCTCTTATGGTTACGCCTATCATTTTAGATGCGAAGCATCTTATGCTCGGGGGCTATGTCCCTCCCTCCCGCGTCCGTCCCGCGTCCCGCGTCCGGCCACTTTCATGAAGTAGGGAAGCACCCACTATGCGAACCAGAAAATTGTAGTACAATATAAGGCCGTCAATCACCACTACAGTCACCAGAGTCATGGCCGAGAGCACAGAGAGGCTGCTTAGCAATGGCTAGGCAGGTGGTGTGTGTCGCCCAGGTTCACTCCATTCCTTGATTTTGCTTGTATGTGTTTGGGTGGGGGGCTCAGTCCGTCCCTCCTTCCCGCGTCCCACACCACCACAGCGCATGCGCGTCTCCTCCCCCTCGCTCACTCCTCTCCTACGCTCACCCCCCTTTCTCTCCTCTAGGAATACTCTACTCTACAGAGCGGCGCCCGCGTCGCGCGTCCCTACACTCCCACAGCGCATGCGCGTCCCCTCCCCCTCTCTCTCCTCTCCTAAGCTCACCCCTTTCTCTCCTCTAGGAATACTCTACTCTACGGAGCGTCCCACACCCCCGACAGCATATGTGCGTCCCCTCCCCCCTATCTCTCCTCTCCTACCCTCACCCCCTTTCTCTACTCTAGGTATCGTCTACTCTACGGAGCGGCGCCCGCGTCCCACAGCGCATGCGCGTACCCTCTCTCTCTCCTCTCCTTCGGTCCCCCGTTCTCTACTCTACGGAGCGGCTCCCGTGTCCCACATCCCCACAGCGCATGCGCGTCCCCTCACCTTTCCCACGGTTCCCCCCCGTTCTCTCCTCTAGGAAGCCTCTACGGAGCGGCGCGCGACAAGTGGTGCGACAGCTGCATACTCGCTGGGGGGCACCACGGTAGTTCCGCATTATAGAAATGAAGTAGTGCGCCTCATTCGCTCTCCTCTGCAGCGCCGCGATGAGCGCCCGGGCCGCTGCCGCGAAACTAGAGCGGCGACGTTTCTCCCGCTCAAGCTAACCATCTCTCCGCTGCTTCGTATCCACACATGGTTCCCTTTAGCGGGAGATGGGGAAGTTTTTTCCTTCAACGGCTGGCTGCGTCGTCCTTAATTTAGGTTGACCCTTCTTCGTATGCCTCCGGGTTTCTGCCCCACAGGTAAGAACCGGCAAGATGCAGCTACTATATATTTTTCTCTTAAGGGATATCTGTAAACTATAGCCATTGCAACTTTTTAAAAATGTAGGAACTGGCGAGTGCGCTGCCAGCTACTCCCAAGATGTCATGTGTTTGTAAAGAAAAGCACAGACTCAACAATATTAGCGCTTCAAACAGTTTCACTATTAAGGAGCGTGAAACAGCACGTGTCGCAGAAATTTCGGTGTGGTCTTTGGTGGTGTTTGCTCGTAAACAAAAAACCGGTGTTTTCCGTGTGTGCAAGAGCGAGATAGATGCAAATACATACATATATAAATAGCTAAATATATGATAATAATAATCGTTGTGGTTTGACGTCCCAAACCCACGATATGATTATGCGGCACGCCGTAGTGGAGGGCTCCGAAAATTTAGACCACCTAAGGTTCTGTAACATTCACCTAAATCTAAGTA
>JALIZH010018358.1:0-25000 GCA_030522465.1 Rhipicephalus appendiculatus | reverse complement strand
AACAACTGTTACATATGGTCAAAAGTCACATGATAAACAACAGAATAGTCTATGCAATGGTCAACAGTCACATAATTATACTTGAATGCGCTAGTATCGGTCAAGAATTCCACTGTCCTCAAGAAAAATTTTCAGTGCTTTTACAGCACACTTTTATAAACTTCTTGTTGGCCACGGGCCCAAAAGTTTCCTTAAACTGAATGGTCTGCGATCTAATGTCAGTAACGATGATTTTAGTCGGCGTCTTGGTGTTTCGTGTTGTGGGCATTCTAGAAGGAGGTGGTATATGTCTTCATCTACGAATCCGCAATCACATTCAGGAGTGTCAGCGCGGCCAATTCTGTGTAAAAAATGCTTGGTGTAGGCAGTGCCTAACCTTAATCGGTGAATAAGGGTTTCCACACTTCTGTCTAAAGTTAACGGAATTTCAAATTCAATTAGGGGATCTATATGATATAAATCGGAACTTCTGGAGTTTTGGTCAAACCACGTCGTTCTAGACATATTGAAAGATTTTGCCTTTAAAATGCGGCGCAATTCATTTTTAGATATTGGAATAGAAACCATATCATCTTTTTTGATGTGCTTGTCGCGCTGCTTCATCAGCTGCTGTGTTGCCTGGTATGTGGCAATGTCCCGGTATCCACTGGAACATTATTTCATGTTGGTTTTGGTTTGCCTTTGTGAGCTCTTTAAGTGTCTCGTAAATCAGACTATCATTTATTGTTTTCGTTTTTGTGCTACAGAGTGATGTTAGTGCCGCCTGTGAATCACTGAAGATTACCCATTTTTGAGCGTCTGTTACAGATTTGATAAATTTTAAAGCGCATAGAATAGCGAATAGTTCAGCTGTTGTAGACGATGTCACGCGAGATAATTTAAATGAATCTTGTACATTGAGGTGGGGTACAATAAATGCTGAAGTTGAAGATGTTGGTATACTGGAGCCATCTGTATAGACATGCATGTAACCCGGATATTGCATATATATCTGGTAAAGCGCCAGTTGTTGGGCGGCTCGAAAGAACATGTCATTTTTTCTGACTATGCCATCTACTGACACTTCGATCTTTGGTAGCGTCAGCAGCCATGGAGGATATTCGACGTCTGAATTGAAAAAATCATTTTTTTGGCAATGTGCTGGCATTTCCCTTAATTTCTTTATGAACATGGCTTCTATTCCTCTGTAATATCTCCATAATCAATGGGTGGTTTTTATGTTGTGTCTGAAGGCGAAAAAAATGTCGACATGTTTCTATGCTTCTCATAACTGTAAAGGGAGGTTGGCGAGCCTCTGCTATTACAAGGGAACTGGAAGTTGCCCGTGGAACTCCTAAACATATGCGTAATCCCCTGGCTAAAAGTCTCTGAAGTCTTTGTTCCGACGTGGGCGAAAGGCCGTGTAAGATTGGCGCAGAATATGCAATTCTTTGTCTTATTAGAGCATTATGAACCGTGAGTAGAGATGATACGGATCCGCCCCATGACGTGCCAGCAATTCTGCGAAGTACATTCACTATTGCATTAACATCACTTTCTAGTTTTTTAATGTGTGGTGTCCAGGATATCTGCCGATCAAATATTATTCCAAGAAATCGATGTTGTGTCACAATCTCTAAAGGTTGTCCTTCCATACTAAGATTGAAATTTTTTTAACTTCTTACGGGTGAAAGGCAACACAGCTGTCTTCGCATGTGACAGTGCCATCCCTCTTTCTATCAAAAAGTTGTTGATGGTATTTATGCCCTCTTGTAATGTCGTCTGAATTAATTGAACATTAGTTCCAGATGTCCAAATGCACACATCATCTGCATACAGTGAGAAACGTAAGTGAGGTGGCAGTCTTTTTGCTAGATCAGCCATGACGCAGTTGAATAGAAAAGGGCTAAGCACACTTCCCTGTGGCACTCCCTGCTTGACATCGTGTTCTGCGCTCTTTCCTTCACCCGTTTGAACAAATATTTGGCGACCTGATAAAAATTCAGAAATCCATCGCAAGGACCTGCCGCACATTCCGAGTTCCAACATACTTAGTAGAACATGTACGTGACTGACGGTATCGAATGCCCTCTTTATGTCCAGAAATACTGCAACTGTCACGTTACCACAGGCGCGTTGGTGTTCCACATATGTTACTATATCTAGTATAGCATCTATTGTGCATCTCTGTTTTCGAAAACCGGTTAAGTAGTTGGACAACACATCCGTTTCGTTGCACCACCACTCAAGTCGAGCGTCAATCATCTTCTCCATTACCTTGCATAAGCAGCTTGTCAAGCTGACCGGACGAAAAGAATCAAGTCGCAAGGGCGTCTTTCCAGGTTTTAGAATTGGAATAACTCGAGCAACTTTCCAAGGTTGTGGTACTATTTCTTCTGTCCATAGATTATTATAAATGTCTAAAAGAGCTTTTGTGCCACTTGGCCCGAGGTTTCTTAGCATATTGTAAGTAATGCCATCAGACCCAGCAGCAGACTTTTGACGACATGAAGCAATTGCACATTGCAGCTCGCTTAATGTGAAAGCGGGGTCAAGTTGAGGATGTTGTGCCCAATAGCAAGCGTTAATTTTCTGCTTTGCTAACGCAACAGAATTATTAAATATTGCACAATCTGATGTAGAGCCGGGCCTGCAGATTAGTTCACAAAATTCATCTGCCACAACTTTCGCTCGTGTGTCCAGGGCTAAAGCGAGGGCACGAAATGGGAAACTGTGTTACAGGGCCGTCAAATGCTCGAATTACAAACCATATTCTCGGAACAGGTGTGTGAGGAGAAAGCGTGCCGAAGAAACCACGCCAGCGTCGTTTTCCTAAATTTTCCATGCGTCTGCGCATGACATTGTGGATTTTTTGAGCGCTTTTGTACGCTTCTATGGTACCGCTCCGTCGGTACGCTCTTTCAGACCGGCGTCTGATGGCTCTGAGGTGTTCGTATTCTCCGTCAACTGCAGCGTAGTCTTTCGGAATTGGAACCTTTTTGGTGCATATGCCCACATTATCCTGTAAAAATTCCGTAAATTCTTCGACACTTGTATGTGGACTAAGTTGACTGCTCAGGCGAAACCGAAAAGCTTTCCAGTTCGTCAGTCTGCTGTAGCGCCTGATGTCATCACTCCGCATGCTGGAGTGTTTTACAAGGATTGGAAAATGATCACTTCCCCCGTGTTTCCCCATCCGTTGACCATCCCACACCATTCACTAGATCTTGTGAACATAATGTTATATCTATACAGCTTGAATAATTATACCCGCGAAGGAATGTTGGTGATCCGTCATTTAAAACAGTCAAATTGCACCTGTCTATAGCGCTCTCTACAACGTTACCACGTGCATCACAGCGATCACTTCCCCAGATAATGTTATGTGCGTTGAAGTCTCCACATATAAAGACATTAGAACTAGAAATTTTGAAGATATCCACTAGCTCTTCCACAGGAATACGGCTTGAAGGTTGTAGATAGATATTAATCACTGTTACGCACAGATTACCAAACGATACCTTACATGCGATGTATTCCGGAAAGTCAGAATCGCTTGACTCAACTTAAGACGGTAGATCCTTTCTGACACACAGGTGCACTCTGCTGACCCCACCTCGACGAGATGACTTGTATATGACGTAGTTCGAGAGGTGGAAATCGTCATTCATTCCAGCCTCTTGAATGCAAAGTATTGGAAAGTTATACTGCACAAGTAGTTTGCGAAAGTCAGCACACTTCCTTCGAAGACTGTTGGCATTCCACTGGAATATGGAGACATTTTTGTAGCAGTTATTCATATACTACTTGTCGCAGGTTTGACCCGGATTGTTGGCACAATAGTGCTTCCAGAGGCAACAGGGCTTTCACTTCTGGTAGGTTATTTGCTTCCGGCAGAGCAGACAGGATTGCCCTAATTGCGGCGAAAAGCATTGGCAGAATTAGTTCCGTCACTGATGTACTGGTGTGGTCGGTTTTGGCTGGAGAAGTACGCGGAGTTTTGCTCGTATAGCTTGTGCAAATATTAGAGATCTCGGGTCCATTGCTTTCTGCCTGATGCCGCGTGGGTGTTCGCAACTTTGAAGCATAAGTGGGAGTACTTGACTTTTTACCCTTGTTTGGTCTTTTGTCTGTACTCTTTGTGTCTCTCTTGATGCGTCGCTTTGATGTGGTGGTTGTGGCGTCCTCTGAGGTGGGCGATCTCGTACTGGATGAACAATCTCAAGATTTGGAGAGGCTTCGTTGCGGCGCGGTTGTCTTCCGTGGATAAGTTCATGTCGTCGAATTTGTGCAGCGGCCTTGTTCTGCGGGCAGCCTGAGTAGGAAGCAGCATGATTTCCCGCACAGTTCGCGCACTTAGGCTGAAGAACTGACTTGCACTGCTTGTGGTCATGGTCTTCTGAGCAGAGGAGCGGCGAAGCACTGCACCTACCCTCTCCTACACTCTCTCGCACCACATGCTCCGGTTGCTAGGGGCGAGGATAAGCGCGCGCGCCCGCAGCTGTTGCTATGGGAGAGGGAGTGAGAGCGGAGAGATAACACCTGCCGGCGCGCGGACACCGCCGCGGACAACGCCGGATGCCTGACATAGCCCGACTAAGAAATGCATTCGCATTTAAAACTGACATCGTAGCGTTGATCCGATGTCAGTTTTTCGGGTCAGTTGACCCACAAAACAGGCCGTCATGTCGGGTTAATGACAGTTGTGGTTGCAGTGATGGCTCCACTTTTATACATTACATCTGTATTTCTATGATTCAATGAACTATATTCAAATGTTGTTCGACTCCGGAGTAACGTTCCAATGAAAATTGCGTATCCCTAGTGAAAAAATCCGTATGTACGGAAGATACGGATCCGTACATATGGAATTATGGTATTATGGATCCGCATGATACGGATCCGCATGATACGGATCCGCATGGTACGGATCCGCATGATACGGATCCACATAATCCATATATATGGATTATACGGATCCGTATCCTCCGTATATACGGCTTCCATATATACGGAAATGTGGTATTATGGATGCCATAATACCATAGCCATTTTGGTTTAGCGAGTCCATACAATGCAGGCAAGGTCTTCCATTAAGTCAGAACTTGTTTGAGGACAGCTTAATCGAGAGATCAAAGTAAACTGAATAATGTTTATTCTGCACATGTACGCGCAGAACAAGCCTAAACAATGTGCACTGTCAGATGACAACACCCTCGCATGCACCACGCAGAATAACCACAAACAATGCGCACTGTAAGACAAGACGACACCCTGGCACACATCACCACACACACACTTGTTCACGTCTGCCCCCACTGGTTATGCTCCATGTGTCGAGAATGTAGAAACAGTGGCAGTTCTCACACGCAGAGTAAGCATAAACAATGAGCACTGTCAGGCGACACGACACCCGGGCACACACCAATCAGAATAAGCATAAACAATGCACACTGTCAGATGACACGACACCCTGGCACACGCCACAACACATGCACTTGTTCACACTTGCCGCCATTAACCACGCCAGATATGACGAGAATGTAGAAACAGCAGCAGATCTCACGCGGCACTGCAAACGGAATGGCACTAATCTTCCACCCTTATCTACAATGAAGGCCTGGCATTCACACTGGCAATAAAACTGAACCTTTATTCTGCACGCGTACCTACGTATGCAGAATAAGTACAAACAATAGGGGCTTTTAGCTTGTACGTATACTTGTTTACGTTACCGTGTTACCGGTTACCGGATTGCGTTTACCGTTTTACCGGAACGCATGTTTTAGAAAAGTTTTAGCACACCATACGTAAACGTATACCTTTACGTTTGCGCAAACCACCAAATTGCGATGATAACTGCATTTAAACTATATTTAATTTAGATAAGATTGAATCACTACTGCGGAAAAATCATCGAAAAGGTTTTTTTAGCGTGTAAGGTATCCCAATGTACGCGAAGGAGTATAAAACGTATAAAATACCAGGTTACCGGACGATGGCGTCGACATCTTGTGACGATTTGTGCAACCAAAGTCATGTACAGGTTTGTTTTCGCCGTGTGTTTTTGAAGTAAGAAATGATTAAAAAGGCAACTCATTCGTAGTTATGCCACTGCAAGGCATTCACATCAGAAGTAGAATGCACGATGTTTCTGCAATACCAATTCTGTGCTTGCCTGGTTCATATTAGCCCCGCTAGATGGCGCCACCTATCCAGCATGTCGGGCATGTCAGGGGTTTTAGGCCTCTCACGTTTACTGCTTCGGCTTGCTAGGTCACTAGCTTCGGCAATCCTGCTGAAACAATTAAGGTGATCGCTCGCACTTCGGCTTATTTTGACTCGACATCGGCGGCTGGAGTCTTCTCAAAGCGGATATCGCGAGTAGCCACGAACGAAGGTGGATTTGTGAGCTGGGGCCGAAAACGTAAAGCCTATCCGGCGAGTAGTTTACGTTCCGTAAAAGTCTACGTTCCGTAAAGAAACGCGCATGCGCAGATTCCTTCCGGTATCCGGTAACACGGTAACGTAAAGATGTATACGTACAAGCTAAAAGCCCCTAATGTGCACTGTATGCGAAACGACACGACACCACTGTACTGGCACGCACCACCACATACGCACTTCTTCACGTCTGCCACCACTGACCATGCTAAATATTATGAGGCTATAGAAATAGCACAATCTCTCACACAGGTCCTGCCGTTGCGAGGTAATCGCATTGACCCGCCATCCTTAACTGCAATGAAGGCATGGCATTCTCACTGGCGGGTAAACCTTCGAAGCTGTAATGCCAAGCAAGCGGGAACCGTGGTCGAGCAAGCAAAGTCCATGGTGACACAAAAATAGGTGGTTCTCCGATGTAACTAGCGTTGTGGCAGGTTGCGTCATGCACCTCCGGGTTCCCAAGGCGTTACGAGATCCTGCAGATTATAAACCTTTCCTGCAGGCACAGTGCACACACACACACACACACACACACGCACACGCACACGCACACGCACGCGCACACGCACACACACACACACACACGCACACACACACACACACACACACACGCACACACACACACACACACACACACACACACACACACACACACACACGGCCGCGTCCGATACACTGGCAGGAGCGCCTCAAGCCACGAAAGACAAGCCCAACGTAGGTGGCGCCGCGCCGCGGTGGAATGTAGCGTAATACCATGGTGGGTGAGAGGGAAAGACGACGGTCGCCGAGGGAGCGTTTGACGGGCACAGAATCGTATAGAGGAGGCTATGAGGGAGGGCGGCCCCTCCCCTCTTAAGTGACAAGAGCGAAAAGCCCCCCCCCCCCCCCCGTGCGCTCGCCTATGGTCATGGTTTCACGTAGAACACCATGCTTTCCGTATACTACTATTGCCACGTGGATCTTTCCGCATAGCCCATACGGATTCAGTTTGTTCTTTCCGTATATTCCGTATCGCCGTATGAGTCTATCCGTATAAGAGATATGGCATCCGCATGTTCCTTATGGCCACATCCGTACGCCCATACGGAATTCCTTATGTACCATATGATGCTTCCGTATGTTCCTTACAATTTCCGTAAGCATCAGTATACGTCCGTACAAAATCCATATATTTTATACGGAAAATATGCGGAATCCGTATGTTTTCCGTATGACGGTATGCGGATTTTTTCAGTAGGGATGATATGCCTAATCGCACCGTAAAGTACACTACGTTTCGATAATACTGACGTCTGTGGTCTAACATGAGTGCTGACGTCACGTCAGGGCATGTTACCCTTTAAATGTCAGTTTTGTCGTCTTTTATTGCGATAGCAATTATATGGACCCTCGCGGCTGGTTTTCGCCGTCGGCGTTGGCGTCGCCGTCATGTCCCATATATGTATATGTATCTATATATTTATAAAAATCTCAAAGAAAAATAACTCAGAAAAATGTTTCCGACGCGCGGCATCGAACCAGGGACCTCTCGCTTTGCAGCGCGCGGCGCTAACCGCTACGCCACGGAGGCGAACTTCCTTCAACGTTCAAACGGCGAGCTATTTATATACAGCGAGTTTTTAGCATGTTTTCAGCATTACCAGCGAGATGGCGCAAAGGCCGTGCTCGGAGGGGGCTTAGCTGGGCGCCCCTCCGTTCGTCGCGACGCGCGCTCTCAGGCGCTTCTAGCTCTCCGGCGCGCACTTAGCCCGAAGGGGTGGGGGGGGGAGGGTAGATGCCCGTGCGCGCGCGCGCTTATCTCGCGGTGGCGGAGAATTGGGCTTTTGCCGGAACGATAGCGTTGTAGTTACCGGGCGCGCGAAGGTCACTTCGCTCGCTGCAGTCCCCCCGTTTGCGAAAAGAGCACGCTTTTCAAACACAGCGAAGTAACAACTGTGACACTTGTTAGTTCGCGCTCGTCTGTACCTGCGAATTCGTTTCGTGCGTCGTTTTTGTTTGAGCAGCGCGTTAATGGTCGAGCTGTGAATGTTTTTAGTTTGCTCTCGTCCTGTGCGTGTTGTTTTCGTGCGTCATGTGTGCGTGAGCAGCGCGCTGCAAGTTTCGACCTGCTTGCCATTCGTCGCTTGACATTCCAATTTGTTGCTATGGCATTCATTGCTTCGCCCTGTGGTGAAACTGTGACTTTTTTTAACACGAAAGTGTTTTATATGCCGGGGTCCGCCAAGATTTGAGTGACGTATTTCCGTCACGGAAATGACGGCGAGAAAATATGCATGATCAGAAGACAAAGAAAAAATTCCTTCAGCGGGAGTCGAACCTACGCCCTCTTGGCCCACGACGAGAGATGCCGGGCACGCTATCCACTGAATATAATTCTAACATGCCGCGAGTAGGCGACCTTAGCCCAAGTTCGGCGTCCAATCAGTGGCGCTGTTCTGGCTGTCACACGGCTTTCTCTAATTCCGCTCTAACCGTACAGCTACCCCAAGCATCTATGACAACAAGGGCGTGTTTAGTCATTGATCATGGACATTAGTCGTCCGGATACAGACGTACCACCAAGCGTCAACGTGGATGCATCCACGTTAAACGGTGCCCTAACTGTCAAACACTAATAGACGTTGTGCAAGCTATCTTATATCAATGTACAGTAAACATTCAACTACTTCTGTAAGGACACGTTTCACTTTCGTGTTATACCGATTCCTATGACGGAGGGATCAACCATGTTTTTTTCTGGTAAGCCCACGATCTGTACACAAATACTACACTTATAAAGAAATGTCGATCCAGCTCGTAAAACTTCGCGATTTCTGCGAGGTCGACCAATGCTTGAACAGAGATTGCTGAATCAATAGGAATACAAATGTATTATTTATTAGAATGGAGCAAAAACGGAGCCCGAACTGGAACGAAAATTGACATTAATCTGACACGCAGCCTGAATCATCGGAGTACATATGTAATATTTATTGTTTTCTGATAAAATTAGATAGCCAGCACTGCAACCACAATTGACATTGCATCCACAAAACAACTGCATATGATTTTTACCAAGCGACTTTCAAGACCTGGCGTGGCTATGTGGTAGAGTACCAGACTGCCACGCAGAACGCTTGGGTTCGATTCCTTTGGTGATCCTGATTTGTTATTCTTTGCATTCGTCGGGTCAGCGCTGCCGATGCCGGTTTTTCTTAACGCACTGGCATTTAAATTACCAATGTTTGTTCTTGCCGTTACTGGGTAGATATGAAATGTCAATCACCCGCATATCGTACATACCCGCATACCGTCTTTTCTCTCCTCCTCTATAACTTTCTTTCCCGCTCCCCCCTTCCCCCGTGCAGGGTAGCCTACCGGGCTGAGCCCTGGTTAGCCTCTCTGCCTTTCTTCTATTCTTATTCTCTCTCTCGCGACCCGCTGTATACGGGTATGTGCCACACGTGTCTAGAGGAAAGGGTTTGGTCCAAACCAAGTTACGGAGGCAATCGCGAGAGCACGCAAACGTGCGTGCTTAAAACATCTTTCAAAGACTATATTGTTACTTTGATCGGCGCTGTGTTTTCTTCGTCCATGTCATTCCTCGGCCAGGCGGGATTCCGCCAAACTCTCGACTTCATAAACTTTCAAGCTGTTTTTACCTTGACGCCACAAAGTGAATTTTATTGGCAGAATGTACATAATACAAGTTCAGCTCCAGAGAGCAAAATCTAGCTGGAGATAAACAGCACAGCTTCATTTTGTTTGTGGATTTCAGTTTCCGTCATTTTCGCACGAGGACACGTGCTACGCGTCAAAATTTGAAACTTGCGCATAGCGTCCGCGTGCTATAGCCATGCGTTTCCCAAAATGAATTTCGCCACTCCGTATTTGCAGGCGCACCGTGCGTTTAGTTGAGGTGTCTAGATGCTGACCAGCCTCCTTGCTTGCACGAGGAGGTTCGCGCACATCGGCAGACTAGACAGAAAAGAATGAAAAAACTATATTTGCTCGGCAAGTAATAACAAAATTATGCTAGAATTGAAGTTTAAAAGGCGCCACGGAGCCAATCTGAAATTTTCGTCACCAGGTTGGTCGTAAAGTGGCCAATTTCACGCAAAGTAGCCACAAACAGCTGCCCTGTGCGAGGGCTAACCTGTCCCTACTTAGTGTCAGGAGAGAAGAAGAACGACTTACCTTCATTTTTTTATCATCATTGAATTAGTGCTTGTTGACAAGTCTCTCTACACAAGTGAATCTAAGACACGGGTAGCGCCAAATAAACATGGTAGGCACGTTAAAAAAAATTAATTTTCCAAATACTGCTAAAAATACTCATCGGCGCTTTCGACAGCAAAGGATCGTAATTATCTCCCTGCAAACATTTTAAACGCAAGGACTCGCGAACAGTTTTTCGCACTTATGTCCGAATATTTTCAACAATATGACATATTGATAGCTTTCACGTGACGTCATGAAAGCCCAACATGGCGGCTTAGATGACGTTAAGCCAGTATAATCACGCAGCGATTAACCTGCTTCGGTGTGACAACGACGTCTCTGGAACGCTATTGCACCTCTGCGCCCGATTAACGAAGGAACCAGCGTGCGATGTATCGATAACACCAACGCGACATCGCAAATTTCGCCTCCCACCCCGTTGGTGCTCCAACGTGGCGGTTTCACTGTCGTCAGTGTTGCTGTATCACACCATTCTATTTTTCCGTTCACCACTTACTGTTTGTTGGTGCATTGTTACCACTCCTGTCTTGGTCCTGATGTGTATCGATGCTATATGTAAATAAAATTAAAAATAAGACGTCGAAAATTAGCGAGGAGCGCACGCTTGAGGCCGCGTTATCGCTATCTCGTGAAACGTAAGGGACCTATATCCTTGTTACACAGGCATCCTAAACCGCGGTTAACGTAACCACGGTTCGCGTATGTTACACGGTAAGCGAAGCCACGGTTATGCCGCTAACCGCGGTTGTAGGAAACCGAGCTTGGCAACCTCGGTTTGGCGGTGAACCGAGGAAAGGGCGCCGTCCACGGAGGATCAGTTAGCCGCCTCAACCGAGGCCGCTTTTGCGTGTGTAACATCGGCGAACCGTGGTTGACGCTAACGGCGGTTCCACGCGGTTAACCGCGGTTGGTCGTAACGGCGGTTAACTTGCCTGTGTAACAAGGGTGTTACACCAGCTTGGTCGGCTAACTGCGATGTATTGTCCCGCATCACCGATAACGATGCGCGTGTTCCAGCAGGCCGCTTGCAATACGCAATAACCCCGCAAGCTCATTCATCACCGTGTGCTCCACTTTTTTGTCCTTTTAGTGTTTTTAATAATTCAAAAAAACGCCGCTGTTTTAACAGTCTGATGATTTGAACAGTAATCTTGAGTGCAATAAAAATAAGTGAAACTTACGAAAAGTCGCAGAAAGTTTGTAATGCACGCGCAAGCAATATTATTTTAAGTGCACGTTTTTGTTCGTTTTATAAAGCAATGATTAAGTGCAAATGTCTACAACACTTATGGCGGGTACATCCGCTATGTTAAGAACAAAATCTACCATCCCTACGAAACGGCGGTAACATATCGACGACATGCCTCTCTAACGCTATCGCATGCGGCTGCCTATTGTCATAATTCGCGCTGCCCCTCGAAACACAAATTACTGCATAATATCTCCGCAATGGCGGCCCAGCACGACGGCTGAGCGACGCTAATAATTTACACAACCACGACTATACGCATACTGACAGCGGGGATTCCTAGTAATTGTTAGTATGACATCCTAAACTCAAGATGCCATTATGAGAGACTTCGTAGTGGAGGGCTCCGGAAATTTCGACCACCCGGGGTTCTTTAACGTGCAACTAAATCTAAGCACACGGGCCTCAAGCAGTTCCGCCTCCAGCGAAAATGCGGCCGCCGGGGTCAGCGGGGATTGCTGTTCGTGAAAAAATGCTCATGCAATTTATTTGAACAAATCGCTCATATTTACAGTCGAGCAAACAGTATCATCGTCCGCGCAGTCATCTTCACTGGCCCAGACGAGGAAGCTTGCTCGCTGACACGTAAGCTGGAACGCCCGTATCCAGTTGCTCTTGAATCCTGGTGGACTGCTCGTTCACCAGAGCAACCGTGTCCCGAAGCGCAGCGCGGTCTTCCGGTCTGGTCGAAGCCACAGCCTGCTCAAACTTCTCCAAAGCAACGTTCAAGTTGTCGAGCAGAAAGCGAACGTCCACTGCGCGTAGAAAGACCCCCGCTTTGCCGCCGCATGCTGTGTAGTGCTTCCGCATATCCTTGTAGGCGAATCTTTCTTCGCACTTGCAGCACGTCGTCAAGTACATGGCGCAGGTCTTCCTCAGGTGTTCGTTCAAGTCTTTCAAACACCCCTCTAAGTCACAGCCAGCGTTGACGCAACGAACTTGCTTGTCCCTAGAGTGCAAGTCTTCCGGTTTCAACCAGACATTTTTCGCCTCATAGTCGCAGCAAGTAATGTCGTATGAAACCACACCACGGTAACTTGAAGACTTGCCGTGCTTGTAGGTGCAGAGATCACATATGACGTGCCTGCAGTGTAGTCGCGACATTTTTGACGACACCAAACTGCACCAGAAGCAGGAGTGACGATTCTCGAGGTTGTCCACGAACTCCACTGCCCTCATTTCCACGTGGCTTCCGAATCCATGTACGGTGCGTTTCCAACGCGGTGTCGGGATGCTCATGTCCACCGAATATAAACGCTCTTCTCACGACTTGACCCTTACGTTAACGAGGTCGAACTGAAAAGTTTCACAACATGCACTGTAGCAGCTTGCGGGAAGCCTGACGCGTTTTAGTACATCAAAGGCTTCTAGTCCAAATATCTGCCCTGCTCTGTGCCCCGTGGCTGCTGTCGTACTTGGGATGTCACGCGCGCTTCTTTATGTACTTTCATGTGACCGAGCTCTCACGCGTGTAACCATGTACCGCTAGGTTCGAGCCGCGCCGAAATATATAAGAACATCCCGAGTTCCTGTAGACCGTTCCGATCAGATTGCGCCATAACGCCAGTAGTCGAACTTATGCTGGAGCTAACGCGAGCTCCAGCGATAACGCTCGAAGGGTCCATCACGCATGTATCAAAGCCGACGGGTTTGACGGACGATCAATTCATCGATGACCAACGCCGCTATCGCTTCACCCTGAGTGCTAGTTATCTTCTGGACACAGGTTCCAAGCATGTTCACCCAATAAATAGATGAATTCTTACCGGCTTGTGTCCAGCTAACCGCACCGTCACAACCATTTGACCATCTACTGGCACGAGCACTTGTGCTATCTGCCAGGGTTTCCTCTAACATTCTGCACAGTGAGAATGGCGCACATGCGCAATAAATTAGAGGACGCTTGAGCTTCGTCTTCAAGAGTACAACGCGATAGCGTAATCGGGCCCGGGCCCCGTGCGCGTCGTAAACACTTAAACCGTGTCGCAAGCAAACGAACATCTGTGCGCGTAACATTGACCGTTTCGTCCTCTAAGCGCAGTTTTCACGTGCAAGCGGAGCTCGTCCGCCGCCAAAGCGGCACTTATGTAATGTGAGTGCCCGCAGTATCGAGACGACGCTGCCGCGGCGGCTGATCAAGCGGCTTGTCAAGCGGCTGATCGCAAGACAAAGCTAGCTGTACCATGCAAACTGACTGCGCATTTGTTGTTGTGGAGTTGCTTTTTTGCGATTGCATTGCGTACAATTACTTTTAACAAGCTATATCCGATTTTCAGCCCATAACGAATGGCGCCGCCGCAAGGCTGACTTGGTCACACGTGACGCGTTACAACTTCTTAACAACCAAAATAATGCAACGTATTTTGACACAAAATGGTAGATATAAGGTCCTTGACTTCAATAAGAGGGATTTTAAAAAAAGCTAAAATGGGCTTTTTGAGAAAAATACTTTCAAACTTCCGTGCTTTTGGTAAGCCACTTACATTTCATCAAAATTATGCACTAAAAAAAGCGCGATAAAACAACGCAAGTCATTTAAAAAGAAAGCGAAAGTATCCAAGTTAATATGTACCGAGTTTCATTATTCCCAGTTTAAAATGTTTGTAACAATAAATTCCTGAAAAACAGCTATTTTGTGCGGTTTGTTTGTGATTCTTTTACCTCTACAATTTCTCACAAGTAGAAAAAAATAATTGCCTCAGAACATTGCTTATTACTTGTTCTCCAAGGGGAATAAATACAGTGATTGAGAAGCGCACCGTTTTTTTAGTTACGTGCGCTCAAATTTCAGAAATCACGAAATTTGTGGAAAAGCGTTTTTCACCGCCAAAAGGTATATGTATATATTATTTTCAGGCGAACAAGTTTTTTCACAAAACAAAGTTCGAAGCCATTGTTCCGGCGCTAATGCCTAGGTCCACAGTAAATTTCATCAAAATCGGGAATGGTGACCAGGACCTCGTGTTCGATCTTATCTGGAGACACCCATGCTACTTCAGATTTTTGGAAGCGCCATTTAGGACTCGAAAAGAGGCCCAGGTAACATCACCCAAAACGAGTCGAAGACGCGTGCCACAGAAGTTTATTTTAAATTTAACGCGCACTCGTGGTATTGATACCGCTGCATGTTTCAAGTTAAGGAAAGCTGGTCAACGCAAGCTTCTCTTCGCTTCTATCCAATTACTTTTCCTTCGAGTATTTGGATAGTAACGATGAAGAAAAAAATAGGCCGGCTCTTTACAATAATAAAAAAAAACCCGGCGTGTAATACAAAAAAAAAATGTGGTTGATCCCTCTGATATAGGAATCGGTATAACACACGAAAGTGAAACGTGTCTTCACAGAAGTAGTTCAATGTTCATTGCACAATGATATTTATTATTGTCTAATGGTGTTCAGTGGCTACAGCACCCTTAAATGTTGATGCACCCATGTTTACAACTGGTGCATCAACATCTGTTTACAACTCCACCACGACAACCAACGACTCACGACTGGGATACACTTTCCGGAGACACTACATGGCACGCACCGAAGCATCGCGCAAATCACACATTAACCACAGGCGTTCGCAAACCGTGGAAGCGAAACCGAACGGGTTTTCACTCAATCGTTTTTCAACTGACGGTCCGTTGCAGCGAAGGAGCGTGATTTGCGGGTCGGTGACCAGCCTGTGGATGTGCTTGGCATGCTGCGTCGTGTCGGTGAGCAGTGTCCTGCTGATAGGTCGCTTCGGCGAAGACACGATGACTTCGGTCCTGCATCGGCGTCTGTACGGCAGCCAGTTGGGTCGCGATGCGCTCAACTTCACAAACGCGAAAGACAGAGTTCTCAGCTTGAGCCGTGAACGCGCGAAGGCCTCCCGCTCCCCCCTGGCGTGTCCGTCGCTGCACCAAACCAACGCCTACCAAACTGACTTGTGCGACATTCGCCTGTCGACGCCGTTGTCTTTCGGCGGCGCTTAATGCAGCAGTTCTCGTAGTCGGTACCATCGCACTCGTATGTGTAGACGGCGGAGATACACCATTGTTGTATACGGAAGCTGCACTACGCTGCACACACTAGCACAACGCGAAAGACGAAGCATGTAACTCACACCAATACAACGCGAAAGACGAAGCACGTAACTGCGTCGTCACCGAGTCAAATCAGCGCGTAGAGCGCGTCGCAATTAGAGCTTCCGTTTGTGGCCTGCGAGATTAGCTCCAGAAACCTTGTCGGAGCTGATTGCGGAGGCAACGCTACACTTTGTTTCAAGTAAGGCCAACGCCACCTAGGCGGCGTTGGTAGGCCGCTCTGATGCCAGCGTCCGTTCGAATGCTGGCATCGAGGCGTCGTAGTGCTGAGGCTACCGCAGCGTTCTCTGTCGGTGTTAGTTGGTGTCACAATGCAGTACTTCTCTTCTCCGCGCTTAGGCGGCGGCACCGCCCCGACAAACGAAGAGCGCCGGTACAGAGCGAAGGAGTGTGAGATATATAAGGTGCGTTTGAAGAGCACTTCGCAAATGCGCCGATGGCTCAGTCGGTTAAACGCCCGCTTTCTATCGCCGCGGATCGAGAGGTCCTGGGTTCGATTCCCGGGTCTCCCAATTTCACGTAACTTTTTCTTCTTGTTTCTTTCTTTCTATTGTGCTCATGTACCTTTTTAACAACGTCACATCCGTGACGGAAATATGTCAGTGAAGTGTTGGTGAACCCCGTATAAAACACTTTCGTGTAAAAAAAAACAATGGCAGATCCCGCATATTATGGGAATCGATGTAATGCGAAGCAGCCAGCAAGGAGCAATTCATGCTGTACATAACATGCATGTCATGATTTACATGTTAGTACCTGTCATTTATGTTCGTCATGCAGTCACGTCACGCAACACCAATTTTGGTGTATATCAAGCCAGCGAAACGGCTGTGAGCGCACCATGAGCATGGCATGTAAATCACGTCATGACATGTCCTACATGTCATGATTTTCATGTTACCACGTGTCATTTATGTTCATCAGTCACGTCGCGCAATACCAATTTTAGTGCATATCAAGCTAGCGAACTGGACGCAAGTGCACCATGAGCGTGGCATGTAAATCACATTGTAAATGACATGCATATCATGATTTTTAAAATACGACTTGTCATTTATGTTCGTCGTACAGTCACGTCACGCAACACCAATTTTGGTGCATATCAAGCTAGCGAAACGGCCGTGAGCGTGCCATGAGTGTGGCATGCAAGTCACGTTGCGCATGACATGTCATGATTTCCACATTACCACTTGTCATTTATGCTCGTCATACAGGCACGTCATGCAATGCCATATTTGGTGTACACCAAGCTAGCGAAACGGCCGCGCGCGTGCTATGAGCGTGGCATGCAAGTCATGTTGCACATGACATGTTATGATTTCCATATTTCGACTTGTCATTTATGTTCGTCATACAGTCACGTCACACAATACCAAATTTGGTGTATACCAAACTAGCGAAACGGCCGCGAGCGTGCCATGAGCGTGGCATGCAAGTCATGTTGCACATGACATGCACGTCATGATATTCATATTACGGCCTGTCAGTTATGTTGGTCATGCAGAAATGTCTCATCTTACCAATTTTTCGATATATCAAGTTAAGGAAACGGCCGCAGGAGCACCATGGCCATGGCGTGTAGACTATACCTTTCATGACAAATTAATCATGATTTTTATGATCTGACTAGTCACTCAGGTTCTTCAAACAATCATGGTGTGCCACACCAATTTTGGTATGAATCCCATTAACGATACGGTCTGGAGAGCACAAAGTCGTAGGCGGCTAGATAAAAAAATTGGGGGACCCTTAAGCTTCGCCTTTAAGAGTTGAACGCGATAGCGATATCCCGTCCCGCCCCCTCACAGAGAACAAAATCCTGGGTCCCTGGCCTACCCGGTCTGCGACACGAGCCGCTCTGAAGGCGTTGATGCGGTTTCTGCAAGCCACCGGACTGATTGACAAACTGTGACTGTTCGCGAACAATGTTGCTGCTTAGTACACGGACGGTGTTCCAGACACAACTTTTTTTTTGCCTACTGTCGCAAACTCTTCTTCCTCTCTTTCATTCTTTTACCCCCCTTTTCCCCTTCCCAAGTACAGGGTAGCAAGACGGAGTCCTCCTCTGGTTAACCTCCCTGTCTTTCCTTTATATTTCTCTCTCTCTCTCTCTAGTGCATACTATGTAATGGGTAGTATGCTTTAAACCAGGAGAAATTATGCGCGGCAAATGTGGGAAATGTTTTCGAACTTGCTATACCCACTACGTGGTGTTAAGGGAATACGCGCAGTGAGGTGTGTGCCGTTTGTAATGGGTGGCTGACTTTAAACTATGGAATCGTTATGATAGTCACATATTGTGACGCCCGATGGCAATGTACGCTTGTACCACGCAATATTCCTGGGATATTACATGTGTAATGAAGAAGAAGTGAACCCTGAAGAGCTCGGCAGCCGGATCGTCAGCGCTGCGCAAGAGAGGCTCGAGCTGGACGTTGTTGGTGTTGACGCTAGCTAGGCCTACGATCCTATACCGTCTCAGAATACAGTATCTGTTAACGAGAACGTGTCTCAGCGCTTTATTATAATTGGTGGAGGTTGCTAGGTCTCCTAAAAATCCTGGATTTGCGCAGCCGGACTCTACCTGCGGCCATGACCACCGAATCTGGCACAAGCCCGCCGCTCCCTGCTGCCCAGGCCACCGCATGCGCCGGCGCGATCCGTCAGCGGGACCCTCCGATGTTCAGCGGTATTGATGACCATGACGTCGACGATTGGCTCGCTACCTATGAACTCGTGAGTGTCCTCAACAAATGGGATGACGCCACGAAACTGGCCACCGTTGGTATTTATCTAACTGGCATTGCTCACTTGTGGCTTCGGAACCACCAGACCGATGTTCCAACCTGGACGGCGTTCAAGACTAAGTTCAGTGAAGTCTTCGGTCGTCCTGCTGTTCGGAAGCTTCGCGCGGAATAGCGCCTGCACTCGCGCTCTCAACAACCAGGCGAGACATTTACAAGTTATATTGAGGATGTCATCGACCTGTGCAAACGCGTCGATGCGACCATGGCCGAGGCGGACAGGATAAAGCATATCCTGAAGGGAATCGACGAGGATGCATTCCAGATGCTGATCTCGAAGAGCCCGGGTACTGTCGCTCAAGTTATCGACCTGTGCCAAAGCTACGACGAGCTTCGCCGACAACGCATTGCCACCCGCCGCCCTGTTCCACATCAGGAATCGTTGTCCGGCTTGACTCCCTCGCAGGATCCCGTCCTTCTCTCGCAGATTAAAGCTTTTGTGCGCGAAGAAGTTGCTCGTCAGCTCTCGCTCATCCCCAGCCTGCAGGAGCGCACTACACCGCTCAGTCCCGACATACAGCACATCATACAAGACCAGGTGTCCGAGGTTCTTCCACCAGAGTTGGCGCCACCAGTCACCGCACCACTGACGTACGCCGAGGCAGCGGCACGACCACGACCACGACCACAGATGTTCCGAGCACCGCCTCCGCTGTCTACTCCTTCTTACGCCATCACGCCGCCACGACCTCCAGTCCATCGAGTCACCAATCCCTGGCGCACACCCGACAACCGGCCAATCTGCTATTCGTGTGGCCTACCCGGACATGTCGCACGGCTGTGCCGCCGCCGACCGCTACATTCACGAGATGACCCACGCGTATCTGACTACGGCCACACCTTCACCTACGCTTCAGACCACGAGTTGCCACTTCCGCGCCGCAGTCTTCGACCAGCTCATGACCACCGTTCACCTTCTCCCCGTCGTCAATCACTGTCCCCGATGCGTCGACGTCCACCTGCAACCGACTCGGAAAACTAAATGGCGCAGTTCCCGAGGCAAGAACTGCGTCACCGTCGCGAAGTACAAGCCCTCTTCTTTCGCCGCCAAATGTTATTAATGTCGTTATTGAAGGTGTATCTGTTCTTGCGCTAATTGATACGGGTGCCGCAATATCTGTCATCACCGAAAAACTGTGCCGCTCAATTCGAAAGTGATGACCCCTTTCTTCGGTCCGTTTCTTCGCACTGCCACAGCACAGCCCGTCCAGCCTGTGGCGGCGTGTACTGCCAGACTTCTCATACAAGGTGTGCCCTACACAGTCGAGTTCATCGTCCTTCCGCACTGTTCACACGATATTATTTTAGGTTGGGATTTTCTGTCCCGTCACCAAGCAGTCATTGATTGCGCCCGTGCAGAAGTCGCCTTCTCCCTCACTTGCCGACGCTCTACCTACCGACGGTCCGGTCGCCTACGCGAAGTTGGTTATCACTGACGACACCCAGATCCCTCCGCACGCTACTGTCTTGGCATCTGTATCATGTTCCGCTCCCTCCGACGATCTTGCACTCTTCACGCCTTCCGCTGCCTTCGTTCATCGCCACTTCTCCCCGCTCCCAACCGCTCTACTTACCCTGCAAGGTGGTGCGACCGAAGTCCCTGTGGGCAATCCGTTCCCATTCCCGATTACGTTGCTTCGAGGTGAATGTATCGGCACCATGGAACCTTGCGAAACCGTCACTACGTTGGGCGTTCCTGATGGTTCACCAGAGGTCAACGCCCTCTTCTGTAGTCCCCTGACTGGCACATCGGCTGGCGACATTTTCAACCATGTGATCGACGACGGTCTCAACCCGCAGCAACGCCGTGACCTTTTAGGGCCTTCTTGACAAATTTCGCCCAGCTTTCGACAGCCACAGCACTTGCCTAGGCCGAACATCGACTGTATGCCACCGGATCGACACTGGTAATCACCCACCACTACGCCAGCGACCATACCGTGTATCGTCAACTGAACGCCATGTCATTGATGAACAAGTTGGTGACATGCTTAAGCGCGGCGTCGTTCAACCGTCAAACAGTCCGTGGGCATAACCAGTTGTTTTAGTTAAGAAAAAGGATGGCACGATACGCTTTTGCGTAGATTATCGACGTCTAAACAAGATAACGCGAAAGGATGTTTATCCCTTGCCCCGGATCGACGACGCCTTAGACTGCTTACAAGGTGCAGAGTTCTTTTCCTCCCTTGATCTACGGTCTGGTTATTGGCAAGTGCCTATGGATACAGATGACAGGCCAAAAACTGCATTCATCACGCCGGATGGCTTATACGAATTTAATGTGATGCCATTCGGCCTCTGCAATGCGCGGGCAACATTTGAGCGCATGATGGACACTATTCTACGAGGCCTCAAATGGAATACATGCTTATGCTACTTGGATGATGTGGTGGTATTTGCGCCCGACTTCCCCACGCACCTTCGTCGCTTGGAGCAGGTTTTACGATGTCTCGCTGAAGCTGGCCTCCAACTAAACTTAAAGATGTGTCACTTTGGGGCACGCCATCCGTGTCGAAGGATGGCGTACTCCCTGATCCCGCTAAGCTACGTGCTGTTAAAGATTTCCCGAGACCAGCGTGTTTAAAAGAGCTGCGTAGTTTCATTGGGCTTTGCTCATACTTCCGCCGCTTCATTCGCAATTTCGCCTCGATTATGGCCCCTTTGACAGACCTGCTTCAAGGAGACCACAATCTATCCTCCTGGTCCCGGGCTTGCGATCATGCGTTTGCGACGCTACGTCAGCTACTCACAACACCACCCATACTGCGCCATTTCGATGCAAGCGCTCCTACAGAAATCCACACGGATGCTAGCGGTGTCGGCCTTGGCGCTGTCCTCGCACAACGAAAGCCCGGCTACCAAGACTATGTTGTTGCGTACGCAAGTCGTACACTCACAAAAGCTGAAACAAATTATTCAGTTACTGAAAAAGAATGCCTCGCGATCGTCTGGGCCATTACAAAATTTCGGCCTTACCTGTACGGTCGACCCTTCGATGTTGTTACCGATCATCACGCACTGTGCTGGTTGTCCTCCCTCAAAGACCCCTCCGGACGCTTAGCACGATGGGCTCTGCGGCTCCAAGAGTACGACATCCGGGTTATCTACCGCTCAGGCCAGAAGCATGCCGATGCTGATGCTCTTTCGCGTTCGCCTATTTCCACTGACGTTGGGAGTGTCTCCCTTCTAGAAAACTCATTTTCACCATTAGGATCCATCGACATGGCTTTGGAGCAACGCAAAGATGCGTGGATTGCATCTCTGATGGATTACCTATCTGATTCGCTCGCACGCCCGCCATCTCGAACGCTACGCCGACAAGCCTCTCACTTCGCCATCCGTGATCGAATTCTTTATCGCCGCAACTACCAAGCTGACGGCCGCAAATGGCTGCTTGTCATACCGAGGCAACTCCGCGCTAGCATATGTGCCGCTTTCCATGCCGATCCACTGAGCGCACACGCTGGTCTGTTTAAAACCTACGCCAGACTACGTCTTCGGTATTATTGGCGTGGCATGTACACGTTCGTGCAAAAGTACGTTCGATCTTGTACAGCGTGCCAACGCCGCAAGCCCGATCCTTGTCACTCTTCTGCACCAACGCAGCCGTTGCCGTGCCCAATGCGACCATTTGACCGCGTTGGAATAGACCTTTACGGTCCTCTACCATACACATCCGCCGGAAACCGCTGGGTTATTGTGGCGATAGACCACCTGACGAGATATGCAGAAACGGCCGCTCTACCAGCCGCGACGGCACGTGACGTTGCGTCTTTCCTGCTTCAACGCTTTATTCTACGTCATGGTGCTCCTCGTGAACTCCTAAGCGACCGCGGCCGCGTCTTTCTCGCGGATGTTGTTCAAGAACTTCTCGCTGAATGCCATGTGATTCAGCGCTGTACAACTGCATATCACCCACAAACAAATGGTTTGACCGAGCGTTTCAACCGAACTCTTGGAGACATGCTTTCTATGTATGTCGCCTCTAACCACACAAACTGGGACCTTATTCTTCCCTACGTAACGTACGCCTACAATACGGCACCCCAGGCGACGACAGGCTTTTCTCCCTTCTTTTTACTATATGGCCGAGAACCATCGTCTCCGATCGACACCGTTCTTCCTTACCGACCCGACTCATCAGAGGGCACACCAGTTTCCGAAGCTGCTCGATATGCAGAAGAATGTCGGCAACTGGCGCGCTCCCTTACAAGTCAAGAACAGGGGTAACTGAAATTCCGACATGACGACGGACGGTTCCACAACCAGTTTTCGCCCAACTCTCTTGTTTGGCTGTGGGTGCCTCCCGCTTATGCGCCACGTATCTCATCGAAGTTTGTCAGCAAGTACCATGGACCCTATCGCGTCCTACGGCAAACTTCGCCCGTCAACTACCTCATCGAGCCCCTCACACCCACGGCGGACCTGCGTCGCCGAGGACGCGAAACTGTTCACGTGGATCGCCTAAAACCGTACCACGAACCACTTGTTCTTACGAGCCCTTGAAACACCCAATTGGCTGCGTCTTCAGCTAGGGGGAAAGATGTAATGAAGAAGTGGACCCTGAAGAGCTCGGCAGCCGGATCGTCAGCGCTGCGCAAGAGAGGCTCGAGCTGGACGTTGTTGGTGTTGACGCTAGCTAGGGCCTACGATCCTATACTGTCTCAGAATACAGTATCTGTTAACGAGAACGTGTCTCAGCGCTTTATTATACATGTTATATTGCGACGCCTATATAAAGGACGCTTGCGTTTGCGAAGCATGCAAGTTATTTTCAGTGCATTTCCAATCAGAGGAAGTTATTTTCACAGTATTTCCAAGCAGAGGCATGGCTGTGTGGTAGAACACCTGCTTGCCACGCAGACAACCCGGGTTTGATCCTCACTCGGACCCGAAAATTTTTATTATTTATTTTATTTGCATATTTCTCGATTTTTCGGTCACGGACAAGATGATGATTTTTCGCTCACAACCAACGACGCCGACGCCGGAATTTCTGCGAAACGAGCTCTTTAACGCTATCGCGTTAATATATAGATACGCTCAAAGTCGCCGAAGTTCGCTAAGAAATGCTTCGCATTTAAAAAAATTGCAGAACACTTTGTACATTCTAAAGTGTGTTCGGCGAAAGCGTGTGGCCGTTCCACTGACTATACCACTTCTTTTTTTCTTTTACACTCTCAGTGGGATAGCACACAAAGCGAATGTGTGCTGTTTACTTTTTTAATTTTTTTACCGCCAGTCGCAGCGAGACGCCAGACTAATCTCCTCCGTTCGCATGCGTTAGTATGTTCTCGCGCTTTGCACATCGTGCAAACGCCATCCGCGTTCCAGCGCTTAAACTGACGGACCCTTTGTAAATTCGAAAGTGTATTCCGTGAACGCCTGTGTCCATTGAGACGCCGTCGGTCAGAATGATTGCAAACGCTGGGCACAGTGACGCTACACAAGCAAAGCGCGAGCGCGGTAGAGTCTAAAGCCCCAACCACTGGCACGCGTATGCTCGCGTACGCTCGCGCCTACGCGTCAAAAGCGTCGTGTCGCGCCTGGTGGAGGAGGAGGGCGCGCAACCACTGGTACGCGTCGACGCACACGCGCTCACGCGTCGACGGCTGACGCGCAGTGTTGCTTGATCTTTCGGTTTAAAACTGTCCAAGTACAGCACAGAAGGGCGCATTGTCAATCGAAGTGAGTTGGCACGTTTTAGAAGATATAAAGAGCGCGTTGAAAGATTGATTGCGCTTCACTCACCACTGTTTTGACTTTTAAGACGTAACTGCCATCGCAATGACCAAAGTAACAACCGCGGTATGCACAAGTAATCGACATCGGCGCGTGCGCTGCTCCCGTACTCTACTCGCTCTATTCCCGTGAACGAAAGTTCGCGTAGATCTCGGAATCACGGGGCACAGCCAACGATGCTTGCGAAATCGACAATGCTAGTACGATTGCATTATTGACGCCTGTTCACGGCCTTGTTATTAGTGGTCAACAGGAATATAATCATCCTGTTCATAAAAATGGTTCTGCCCTTGTTGCTGCTAAAAAGAAGCGAACGGGAGCGGCGTAGCCCGCACCGTCGATGGGCTTGACGTTGTCTCTTGGCGCGTACTTTAGTTACGAAAAAAAAGAAAAGAAAGGAAAATGGACGTTTGCTGCGCAGTCTAAACGAGGTGCCCTAAAACTTCGGTGCATAGCAACTATATAATGCGTTTTACATTACC
>JALIZH010018357.1:0-26655 GCA_030522465.1 Rhipicephalus appendiculatus | reverse complement strand
GGTACGCAACTGTAAGCAACTGGTAATATAAAACATTTGCGATTGTTAAAGATGTATCTGTGCGTCCAACATTCGTACATATCTTTAGAGTCATTTCGTAACGTTTCGCTCAATACAAAAAATTACAACTCAGTCACCTTCCCTCCGCATGCTTCGCATAACAACGATTCTCAAGGTACGTGGGATCGGCCGAATTTTTGCCCTTTTTGTGTGTACCCAAGACGTACATGTATCAAGCTTTTACTCTTGTCCTTGAGAACCAGGTGAAGAACTCGGAATGCTAAGGCACGACACCACTGCTTCTACTCGTTTCTATCGAAAAAAGCGCGAAACTGCCAGATGGCTCTTCAACGAAGCGCCAAAGGCAGCCCTTGTAGAGACAAACGTTGGGATTTATGGTCGTAGATACAAAATTCTGATCAGCACAATCTTGGGGCATAAAGCTAACGATTTTAGTGGCCTTAATACTGGAAATAGAAACAAAAACGTACGAGCACAAAGAAAAAATGGCATCGTTCATAAAGAATAGAAGTTATACCAAAATCAACCTATTCTGTGGCGTGTGAGATCGCGCTGTGGTTACGCTAGGCCGACAGAAGGCCTTCCGGGCACACGCGTGCAAGCGAAAAGAATCGATAGGAGAAGGCGGTAGAGGAGATGCGGCGTCCGAGGACTTGTTTAGGGCTTATTTGAAACGGTGATCGTCGCCAAACATTCAATTAATTAATGAGTAACGGTGATATATTGTGGCATGTTGTGCAACGCTTTTTCCGGGCTAGCTACAGCGCGCACTAAGCCGAAACCGAGTTTGCGATCGTTCAAAACTACTACATTTTTTTATCGGTAGCTTCTTTCCTATTTTGTTGACCAATAAGCTGCCTTTTGTTTAACGCCACACAATTTGATGGATGATACAGCTGCATAGGAGTGCCCCCTCAATAAACTATAAGTTGAATGTTGGTCCAATTAGTACTTTGGCATTAGATTCATGGCTAATAGTGAAACAGAGCAGCCTCCTCAGACCCCGGTATATTTCTGGCCACACAGGTGAAATCAAGACACGTTTTCGGAATGCACACACATACTTTATTACACGGGAAAAATTGCGCTTGTGTGACGAACAGCTGTTGCACACCAGTGTGTGCATTATAATGCACACTGGGTCTTAATGGCCTGGAAAAATATAACCCTCGCCTATAATAAAATTCTACAGTTGCTCGCGAAACGCACTATTGTTTGTTTTGAGACTGCTTGTAGCAGTTTCGTGCAGATGTGATGCATAGGAAGATGCTACACCGGAACTTTGTTAGTTGAGAACATCCTGAGTTTCAGCATCTCGAGGAAGATACCTGATTTTCAAGCTCTGGCATGTGGCTTGCTCCTCGCAGTTTCTGGCTCAGGAAGCATCGTGGCTTTCAGCAGCGTTCGGGGTGCCTTAAGGTGAAAACTCGGCAAAACACCTTGTTTTCGACACTAGGTACTGGCCAAAGAACAGCCTCATTGTCAGACAATTAGAGGTCCGAGGGGTCATTGCTGGTTATTGTCTCGAGAAGACGTTCAGACTTTTTATCAAAGATTTCTAGTTGAAACAAACGCGAAAGCTTAAAGCCAGAAAGCTGAATACCAACCGCATGAGACTAGCCAACGTACGCACGCCGAAGCACATATTGAGACCGAGTGCGCATTATAATGCAAATTTGAAGAAAACGGCTTCTGATAGCAAAAACAGTGCCCTTTATGGTTACATGGCGTTCGTTAATTATTCCTATACCCTTCCTAAGTAGATTGAAACAACAATTAAAAAAGTTGACTGCGTGATTATTGTGTAATTTGGGACTTGGTTGGACGCCGTCAGTAGAACGTCGAAGACTAGAATGCCGCCTTCTTTCAAAGTAGAAAAACATGGATTCCACTGTAGTGTGCTTCCTGTAATGCCAATCAGATGACACCACATGATCGAGAAAGCGATTGCACCAAAAATACTGGCTCGGATAATGGCGCGAGTTTCCAAAACCGGAAAAAAACAAATGTGCATTTTAATGCACGCGGAGTCTGAAGAGGTTAACGCCACACAATTTGATAGATGACACAGCTGCGTAGGAGTGCCCTCAATAAACTATAAGTTGAATGTTGGTCTAGTTAGTACTTTGGCATTAGATTCATGGTTAACAGAGCAGGGCAACACAAATGATCACAAACGCAGGCGCAAAGTGACAACTAATTTTATGGAAGGCAGCACCGCAGGTATGTACCCACAAGTTTCACAAGCGCATTGTTATAATTGAATATGGATATCAGCAAGCAGGAATTTATCTAACCAGGTGCGAAAGTAAGTTCATTTATGTGCTGTACACTGCAATTCATTTTTGGATATAGAGGGAGGATTTCAAACTGCTGTACGTTGCCCATTGCTTGTTAGAAAACAAAAACGTTTATTAATCTACCTTTTTACTCTACCGGATATGGCGAAGCGAAAAAAGGTATATAGATTGCAAGAATTTTTTGATGAGTTGCTTCAAGAGTTCCCCCATGTCAGCTCAAAAAAGCCGTTAGAAATATTACATTTACTATGGTGATGGGCTATTTCTTGGTAATATATGCTTTTTATTTCTTTATTTTCTGTATTCATTGTCTGAGCAGACATTTCTATCAAGGATTCAACTTAATGTTTGCAAAAACTTGTTATTTTGTTACCAGCGACATCGCTCTCTGATAGGCCCTGTCTCCGAAGTTTTCGCGGATTTAGGTGTGCTACTGAATACTCCTGATTGTGTGTGATATCGTATTCTTCTTATTATTATTACTATAATAATAATAATAATAATAATAATAATAATAATAATAATAATAATAATAATAATAATAATTATTATTATTATTATTATTATTATTATTATTATTATTATTATTATTATTATTATTATTATTATTATTATCTTCACGCTACGAAACGTGGCTTTGAAGTAACTCAAGGTCAACAGATGTGCGCTCTCCCTCTGCTATAAAATTGACACCATCTTCCCAAAGGGAACCCTGATGGGATGCGAAGCAGCAGCGTTGCGCATGGGAGCGGTGGAGAGGGTGAAGCGAGAGAGAGGTGACACGTACAGACATGCTTCAACGCATACGTTAGGCGCGCGTCAGGCGGCAGCTGCGGGCGCTGCGGCGAGCGCGCGGCAGGCGAGGGAGAGAGTGACGTCAGCGCGCACTGCGAGGGGAGCGTGACGTCAACGCGCAGCTGCGGCGTGACCTACTTGGCACCGCTCCAACACCTGCGGCGAGGGGAGCGCGTTGCGGCGCGTTCGTATGGACGCACGGACGGAGGGACAGCGTTACACAGCCTAGTCAAAGAGCTGCTTCGCATCTAATAGTTTTCGCTAGCAACACGCCTTGTTCGTTTAGCGCATTCATACAGTGAATTAACTCTGTCCATTAGTTTAGGAGAGAGATGAAACAGTAGTAACACGAAGACGTAACATAACGCCAAGGCCGTCTACAACTGTAAAAGAACAAATAAATGCTGCCGTAAGCATTGTGCAAAGTGCTTCCCGTGAAATGTAAACAAGTTTTTTAGACACCGTTTTGAAAAGTACCGAGCAAGACGAACGATCACACCTGTTTCCTTCGCGCAAAGTTTGTTCAATACGTGCTCCGAAGTTCTAAAATTGGTAGGGGAAATGGAGGATTTAATTGCGAGCTTCTAAACACTATATATGCTTCCTTAGGGGCTTCCTGTATTTGATGGCGTCCTAAGACTTCGGTTTCGACTGTTTTTATGCACTAACACTGTCTCCTTTTACCGGTATGAGATTGTAGCTTTCAAACTTCGTGCCTTCGATGGTATAATGCTTACGTTTACGACCACTGCAATACCTCAAATGAATATATACATTTCCAATGATAGCCAAGTTTGGTGCATTCGATGGAACGTGGAAAGAACGATTTATCGATATGGAACGAACGAAGAACGAATAAGTGAGCCAATACAGAATACTATTTGTTCAACCTATCAATGCCTCCGGCGGAATGAAACTTCTCAATAGGCATCCTACTTGGCTCAGTAATGTAAAATTCCGACAGTTCAAAATTGACTTGAACGTATTTCGGATGTTCTTGGGAGGAGGAGTAATAACTCTGCATCCCCCCTACAACGTATAAGGTATGAATCTAAGTGTCCGCTTCGGAGTGAGGTGTTAGCCGCTCCTACTAATCAAGGTGAACGTGCGCAAGAAACTAGCCATTGGAATAATTTTACAGTAGTCGCGTTTCGTGCTTTAAGCGCTGTATTGAAGTCGTCAGCATTTTTTGTGGTGTAAGACGTCCATGCATGACATGAGACACATCTGCATAAGCAGCTTTGTGAACGACTATACCTCGTTTGGCTGGTTGGTCTGTAGGGTTTATTGTCCCAAAGTGACACAGGCTAGTAGATACGCCATTGTGGAAGGCTCCGAATAATGTAGACTACTTGGTGTTCTTTAACGTGCATTGCCTTCGCACAGTACAAGAGCGTAAAAATATTGTTTCCGTCGAAATGTGACCGCCGCGACCGCGTTCGAACCCACGTCTTTGGGGTCAGCAGCCGCGAGGCGCAACCACTGGGCCACCGTGTCGACACCACCAGGCATATACGACAACTCGTATGCAGGATACCAAACGCTTTGCTTTGCAACCCGTTTCTCGTTTACTGATATGATTTCATTTTTACAGTAGTGTGACCCAGCGTGGCATCCTAGTAGGTAAAAAGTCTCTATGATAAGCTAAAGGAGGCAAATTCTACTCACGGCCTCGGTGGCCCATCTTGGAGGGGGGTTGAACTGCAAGGACACCAGGTTACTTTGATTCAAGCACATTCAAGCGAGACATCTTGTTGATGAAAAATAAAAAAAGTTTATTATATTAAAGAATCTTAGGTGATCAAAATTATTTCGTAATGTCCCGCTGCTTCGTTCTGTATAATGATACGGGAGTTCTGGCACGTAAGAACCCTGAAATTATTTTTCGAAAACGCATTCATTACTGATCGATACAAAATACAACAATAACAAGAAAAGAAACATACAGGACCCGTCGCTCACATCCTAATTAGCGGGATGTTTCAGCTAAGAAGAAGACAATGATGAAGAAGTTACCTGCATTCTAGCGTTTCTGCCGCAATCGCTCATTTCTGCCTCGGCCGCTTCATTCGCAGCCCTCCCACGCGATAAACTCGTCAGACAACAGGCGAATGAAGGATGGAGACCGTGCATGAAGAGTAGCCATGTGGCTGATTGGACGAAGAGTGGTGCGTGAAGCACAATAGAGCCCTGTCCGCCAAGCAGGTGTAAGGAAAGCTTCACCCCCGGACTCGGTAAAACAACTCGGAAAGCAGCGTAAGCAACAAGCTCAATTTTTCGCGTTTCTTCTTCTTATTTCTCCAAGCGTACGAGGTCGGCCAACACGCGCATTGTCACGCACATGAAGAATGACGCATTAATAAGCAAGAAATGCAAATTCCATAATCAACAGCCTAATTTAGTTCTAGTGCAAGACAAAATTATGAGCGTTTTCTGTTCGCCATTCTCAGTCATCTTTTTAACAAGAAATTTTTTTTCGCAAGGGTCCACCGAAACTTCACTGACGTGTTTCCGTGACGGATACGACATTGGTAAAATGCGCACCAGCAGATGAGAAACAACAAATTGGTGAAGTTTGCAATAACACGCGAGTTCAGAACTGAAGATAGTTTGTGGCTAAGACCCGTATTCACAAACGCTCCTCGACTCAGAACTCGAAACACGACTTCAAGAGATCTCCCTGGACACTTTTCCGTTGCAGAAAACGCTCGCCAACTCGAAACGCTCCTCGAATGGACAGAATCCTTAGCGTGGCTCCATGGGCTAGTTGGTTATATGCGTCAAAATGTGGCATAGCGCTAACCCACGCGGACAAGGAAGAGACGACAGCACTAGCGCTTGTCCTGTTGTCTCATCCTGGTCTGTGTGTGTTAACGCTTGGCCACATTTTGAGAATCCTCAGTGTGCTGCTCGAGAATGTTGTGACGGGGTCGTGAAGCTGACGAATACTGCACTCGATGTGTTCGAAATGAAATATTTCATTTAGGCGAATTTGTACCCGGAAGCTGAAGGTATAGAAGCAATTCGAGGTGTAGACTCACAGCGGCGAACAGAGCGTCGGCCGTCAGTAATTTTTTCTGCCATACATGCGGCACAGAACACTTTGAGCGCTATCGCTGGTAGCCGCGTTGGTTCTGGATCGACCTAACGTGTATGCGTGCTCAAGCCTAACAGAATATCGTAAAATAATCTGGAATGTTCGCAAACATTCGGGTACGGTTTACGCAAGGCAGTCGTTACACCTGCTGGGCCTGTAAAGAAGAACACAGCAAAAACAAATTGAAGGACGTTTTGTAAATTCCAAATTGTCTTCGGCGAAAGCTTGTGGCCATTCGACCGACTATGCCATGTCTTTTTCTTTTAGATGCGAAGCATCTTATGCTCGGGGCTCTGTCCGTCCCTCCCGCGTCCCGCGTCCCCCGTCCCGCGTCCCCCCGTCCCGCGTCCCGTGTCCTGCGTCCGGCCACTTTCATGAAGTAGGGAAGCACCCATTATGCGAACCAGAACACTGTAGTAATATGAAGGCCCTCAACCCTACTACAATCATCAGAGTCATGGCCGAGAGCACAGAGAGGCTGCTTAGTAATGGCTAGGCAGGTGGTGTCTGTCGCCCAGGTTGACCCCATTCCTTGAGTCATGGCCGAGAGCACAGAGAGGCTGCTTAGCAATGGCTAGGCAGGTGGTGTCTGTCGCCCAGGTTGACCCCATTCCTTGATCTTGCTTGCATGCGTTTGGAGGGGGGCTTAGTCCGTCCCTCCTTCCCGCGTCCCACAGCGCATGCGCGTCCCCTCCCCTATCCTCTCCTACGCTCACCCCCTTTCTCTCCTCTAGGAATCATCTACTCCACGGGGCGCCCGCGTCCCACAGCGCATGCGCGTCCTTTCCCCCCTCTCTCCTCTAGGAATCCTCTACTCTACGGAGCGCCTCCCGCGTCACACACCCCCACAGCGCATGCACGTCCCCTCCCTTTCTCCTCTCCTACGGTCCCCCCCCGTCCTTTCCTCTAGGAATCCTGTACGGAGTGGCACGCACGACAGGTGGTGTGACAGCTGCATACTCCGCTGGGGGGCGCCACGGTAGTTCCGCGGTATGAAAATGACGGAGCGCGCGCGCCTCATTCTCTCCTGTGCAGCGCCGCGATGAGCGCCCGGACCACTGCCGTGAAATGCGAGCGGCGACGTTCCTCCCACTCCAGCTAATTATCTCCCCGCTGCTTCGCATCCACACATGGTTCCCTTTAGCGGGAGATGGGGAATTTTTTTCACTCTCAGTGGGATGGCACACAAACGGAATGTGTGCGTGTTTTCGATGCGAAGCAGCTTAAGGTCCGACTTCAATCCGGTGGTGGTGGTGGTGTGCGTCCTGACCACCCTTACTGCGCATGGGCAAACCCCTTCAAAAAATACAAAAAAAATTAAAAACTTCCCCATCTCCCGCTAAAGGGAACCATGTGTGGATGCGAAGCAGCGGGGAGATGGAAACGTCGCCGCTATCGTTTCGCGGCAGCGGCCCGGGCGCTCATCGCGGCGCTCCACAGGAGAGAGAATGAGGCGCGCTCCGTCATTTTTATGGTGCCCCCCAGCGGAGTATGCAGTTGTCGCACCACCTGTCGCGCGCCGCTCCGTTGAGGATTCGTAGAGGAGAGAACCGTAGGAGAGGAGACAGAGAGGGGACACGCATGCGCTGTGGGACGCGGGAGCCGCTCCGTAGAGTAGAGTATTCCTAGAGTAGAGAAAGCGGGTGAGCGTTGAAGAGAGCGGGAGATACGCGCATGCGCTGTGGGGATGTCGGACGCGGGCGCCGCTCTGTATAGTAGAGGATTCCTACAGCAGAGAAAGGAGCTGAGCGTAGGAGAGAGGACGCGCTGTGGGACGCGGGCGCCGCTCCGTGGACTATTCCTAGTGTAGAGAAAGGGGGTGAGCGTAGGAGAGGGGACGCGCATCCGCTGCCGGGATGTGGGACGCTCCGTAGAGCAGAGGATTCCTAGAGGAGAGAAAGGGGTGAGCTTAGGAGAGGAGAGAGAGAGGACGTGCATGCGCTGTGGGGGGTGTAGGACGCGGGCGCCGCTCCGTGGAGTAGAGTATTCCTAGAGGAGAGAAAGGGGATGAGCGTAGGAGAGGAGAGAAAGAGGGGGAGGAGACGCGCATGCGCTGTGGTGGTGTGGGACGCGGGAAGGAGGGATGGACTAAGTCCCTCCCCCCCCAAACACATGCAAGCAAGATCAAGGACTGGAGTCAACTTGGGCGACACGCACTACCTGCCTCTGTGCTCTCGGCCATGAGTCTGGTGACTGTAGTGGTGGTTGACGGCCTTATATTGTACTACAGTGTTCTGGTTCGCATAGTAGG
Source organism: Rhipicephalus appendiculatus (assembly GCA_030522465.1). NCBI lineage: Eukaryota > Metazoa > Arthropoda > Arachnida > Ixodida > Ixodidae > Rhipicephalus > Rhipicephalus appendiculatus. Next base: position 18,191 of record JALIZH010018357.1, on the reverse strand, counting down.
TCCTTCCCTACTTCATGAAAGTGGCCGGACGGGGGGACGCGGGATACGGAACGCGGGACGGACGCGGGAGGGACGGACATAGCCCCGAGTATAAGATGCTTCGCATCTAAAACCTCCTCTCCTCTTCCTCTAGGCATCCCTGCCCGCGGCGTCCACACCCACTGCGCATGCGCTTCCCCCCTCTCTCTCCTCTCCTACGCTCCCCCCTCTCTCGCATCGCGACGCCGACTCAGGTAGCGTCTGCTAGCGAGTTTCTTGGTTGAAAAAACCGACTTCTCGCGCTGCACAACCGTTCACTGGCCCCTCCGTACATATAGGCACTGGATCTTGACCTGCAAGGTAGTGCCGGTGGGAGATTTCTCCTCTGCGTGGTTGAACAATAAATATGCAGCTAGGCAGGTCATGTATTTCCCGCACAATGCAACCTTCCGCGTGTTAGTGAAAAGTAACTAATATCAAGACGAAAAACTTCCCCATCTCCCGTGCATGTGTGGATGCGAAGCAGCGGGGAAATGGTTAGCTTGAGCGGGAGAAACGTCGCCGCTCTCCTTTCGCGGCAGCGGCCCGGGGCTGTCGCACCACCTGTCATGCGCGCCGCTCCGTAGAGGATTCCTAGAGGAGAGTACGGGGGGAACCGTAGGAGAGGAGAGGGAGAGCCCTGCATCCCCACAGCATGCGCTGTGGGGATGCGGGCTCCGTAGGGTAAAGGATTCCCAGAGTAGAGAAAGGGGGGTGAGCGTAGGAAAGAGGGGGAGGGGACGCGCGTGCTCTGTGGCGATGTCGGACGCGGGCGCCGCTCCGTAGAGTAGAGAAAGGGGGGTGAGCGTAGGAGAGGAGAGAGAGAGGGGGGAGGGGACGCGCATGCGCTGTGGGACGCGGGAAGGAGGGACGGACTAAGCCACCCCCCCAAACACATGCAAGCAAGATCAAGGAATGGAACGGAGTCAACCTGGGTGACAGACACCACCTGCCTAGCCATTGCAAAGCAGCCTCTCTGTGCTCTCGGCCATTACTCTGGTGACTGTAGTGGTGGCTGACGGCCTTATATCGGTTCTACAGTGTTCTGGTTCGCATAGTAGGTGCTTCCCTACTTCATGAAAGTGGCCGGACGCGGGAGGGACGGACATAGCCACGAGCATAAGATGCTTCGCATCTAAAAGCTTCCCCATCTCCCACTAAAGGGAACAATGTGTGGATGCGAAGCAGCGAGGAGATTGTTAGCTTGAGCGGGAGATTGTGCAATTTTTATTGAGAGGATGAATGAGAATGTAGAAGAGAAGAGGGAGAATTTGGTGGTTGCGTGTTTATTTATTTAGAGAACGTATGCGATTCCTAGCGTCGGGGCACGGGGCGTTTTGAAGACGACGGCCTTGTGGTCGGTGAAGTGTAGCGCCATGGGTTGCTTTTCCAGAGTTTTCATTGTGAAGCATGCGATGATCAGGTCTCCCTAATGGTGGTCGGTTGTTTGTGGTCGTAGGAAATGCATCGCAACGAGTACACGTCTAGCATGTGGTGGACCAGCCTATCGTTCGTCGTTATGTCCACGTTGAAATCACCCGCAAGTACGAAGGGCGCGTGTCTGTATGTCTTTGTGTACTGTGCCATCGCCATGTTCTAAGTAACGTTCGACGGTGCCTCTGGAGATGTTGGGTGCGAGATACATTGTAATGATGACGATGTTGTTGTCGTTGTCAAGGTAGAGTCTAACGGCCGAGTGCTCTCCGTTGTGTCCTTGGTCAGTAGGTTGTAGATTTTGCGTGGAGATGGCGTTTGACGTATATGGCGACACCACCGGCAGGACGGTCTGCCTCCTCAGTACACACGATCACTTCGTAGCCGTTGATCGTCGGTCTTGCGGCGTTCCACGTTTCTGTGAGATAGAGCACGTCTGCTTTGGTTAGGACGCGATCACGTTCGATGCCTCTGGGCATGTGCGTTTAGGGACCAGCTGTTTAGCAGTGCTATAGTGAACTCCGCTTCGGGGTCGACGTCTTCTCGGAAAGCGCGGAGGTAACGCTCAGTGACGGTGTCGAGACGATGGTTGTCGAGGCGTTTGAATTCGTCGATCATGTTCTTGTCCACGTTGCAGTTCTTGTGATGGAAGCGATGGTCACCGGCAGCGTAAGGTCAGGTAGAGGTTCTGAATGTTGGTGCAACTGCTTAAGGCAACGAAGACGATTTTCTGTGGGTGCGTCTTCGAGTATTCGTATACGATGGAGAAGAAGGTTCCTCCTTGGGACTTGTGCACGGTTATGACGCTCACGGTTATGACGCTCGCCTGGACCAGGGAGAATTGTGTTCGTTTGCACGCGACACCGCTGTTGCGGTGGTTCGTCAATGTGACGTGGCGCGGTTCTATGGGTATTCACGGCGTGTCAACGTCATAGCCCAAACGTTTGGCCTCACTCACTGCGCGGTTGGAGCGAAGTCGAGTGAGCTTCCCCGTTGTGGGAACGTCGAACTATAACCACAATCGTCTGGGAAACGCGTCTTCTTCGTCTTGATGGGATTGCTGTACGATTCTTCGTTCACACAGTTTTAGGGTTCCCACTGCACCGTTTACGAGACCGTCGATGACGTCTATATTAGCCGTTATCATGTAGGGCTTGTCGTAGACTGGTGGGATTTGCTTGGATAGGTTAGCAAATTCTGCGTTAGACATCTCGGCCACCTTCTCCTTTGCCTTGTCCATGGCTTCTTTCGTTGCGCATCCCAGGAAAGTGTCCTGGGCTCGCACGACTTGATGTTGTTGTTGGTCGTTGTTGTCGGAGCAAGTGGCGGCCACGAAGGTGTAGAATATGTTGACGTCTTCGTTACTGTAGAAGAGGCGCACTGCCGCTGGGGCGCGCCTGAGTGCCTCCTCCGCGATAAGGAAGCGACTCTCCAGCAAAGCCACTTCGCTGTCGTTGAGGGCCCTTCCGTGTCCTATCTTGGTCAGTAGACTATAGAAGGAGGCGTTGGCTTGTCCGACAACCTGGACTAAAGGGAAGTAGTCCATGTAGTGCCATTTTATTGTTGTTCCGTAGAGCCCTTCTGTCTCCCGACACCGCCTGTAGATTTCACTGGCGCCAACGGGGGGGGCAGTTGTCTGTGTCTCCGGACCTCAGCCACTCTGTGCTCTCGGTCATGACTGTTGTGACTGCGGTGGTGGTTGACGGACCTTATTGTATTACAGTGTTCTGGTTCGCATAGTGGGCGATTCCCTGCTTGATGAAAGTGACCGGACGCGGGACGCCGGACGCGGGATGCGGGAAGGACGGACAAAGCCCCAAGCATAAGATGCTTCGCATCTAAAAATTCGCAGCGTGCGCGTTAACTAAAAGCGGATTGCGGGTCTCTGTGTCCAATCGGAGTCTTCTTTCTCTCATTGCCCATTAGCAGCGATTGGCATGTTACAGTAGGAAACACCGGTCCATCACTGCGTGCTTTGCGCCTCCATAGGTTTCTCTCCTGCGCAACGCCGCGATGAGCGCCAGCGTGAACGTTGCCGCCAGTGTAAGCGTTAGCGCCCGCTGTTACGCATCTACACATGGTTCCCTTTAGCGAGAGACGGTGTATTTTTTTTCTTTTTAACTTTTTACCACGAATCGCAGCGAGACGCGCGACTGATCTGCCTCTGTTCGCATGCTTTCGTATTTTCTCGCGCTTTGCGCATCGTGCAAACGCCATCCGCGTTCCAGCGCTTTAATTGATGGACACTTTGTGAATTCCAAAGTATGTTCCGCGAACGGCTGTCTCCGTTCATACGGGGCCGGTCAGAAGGGAACGCGATGAGCGCGTCTCCCTCCTTGCTAGACTGGAAACGCTAGGCACAGCGACGCTACGCAAGCAAAGAGCGAGCGATGTAGAGTCCGTTGCGACCGGCGTCCGTTTGCGCACCCCGGTGGCCACCTGTCACCGTGCCAGGGCTCGGATGGAGGGAAGGACGGACGGGCGGATGGACGGACGGATGAATGGAAGGATGGAGGAATGACTGACACGGATGGATGGACGGACGGACGGACGGACGGACGGACGTGAGGATGAGACATTAAAGGCTTTCTGCTTAAAATCGCATGTAGCAATCTCGAGGTAGCCCAGACGGCGCTCCTCAGAATAGCCTTCACCTAAACATGGCATACGTATTATCATTTGGCCACGTTTTGGAATTCGCTCTTCATGTTCACGATGTTTCCGATGAACTTGCAAGCGAGGCTGAAGCAACGAATTATGGTCCTAGGCGTTGTTTAAGGGATAATATTAATAATAATATCTGGGGTTTAACGTTCCAGAACCAGGATATGTTTATGAGAGACGCCTTTGTGGAGGGTTCCGGAAATTTGGACCATCTGGTGTTCTTTACGTGCACTGACATCGCACAGTACACGGGCATCTACCATTTCGCCTCCATCGAAATGCGACCGCCGCGGCCGGGATCAAACCCGCGACCTTCGGGTCAGCAGCCGAGCACCGCAGCCGGTGTTCCACCGAGGCGGACGTTTAAGCGATCGCCTGAATCCTTTGGCAGAGTATAGTGACGCGGAGTTCCAGAGTTTGTTGCTGCAGTTGACATGTACAGTGGCACCCTTTAAATGCAAAGCATTTCTTTGCGTACTGTAGGCTCTTTGAGCATTTCTTTCTTTCTTTCTTTCTTTCTTTCTTTCTTTCTTTCTTTCTTTCTTTCTTTCTTTCTTTCTTTCTTTCTTTCTTTCTTTCTTTCTTTCTTTCTTTCTTTCTTTCTTTTTTCTCTCTATCTATCTATCTATCTATCTATCTATCCAGCAGCCTACATCTGGGTGCTCTCGTGATGACCGCCTTACCTTGGGGTAGACCGAAATTAGTATGCGAGAATTAGATGGTTTGAGGAATATGACTTGCTGGTCATGGAATGAATAACGCCAACACACCGTCGCGTACGTCGTCAGACCCTTTCCTCCAGACACGTGTGGCACATACCCGTAAACCATGGGCCACGGTATGCGGGTTTACGGGTATGCGCCACAGGCGTTTGACATTTTATGTCTACTGAGGAACGTCGAGAGCAGAAGTTGGTAATTTTACCACGAGAGCGTTAAGAAAGAAACACACATCGGTAGCGTTGATCATGCAAAGAATAAATGTCTGAGTTCCAGCAGGAATCGAACCCATGCATTATGCGTAGCAATCAAGTATTCTAGCAGAGAGCCACGCCTGGTCTCGGAACTGCTTTTGAAAATGACCCGAATGTTCGTGAAACGTCAATTGTGGTTGCAGCGCTGGCTACCTAATTTTTATAAACAATAAACATATACTCCTATCATACAGCCAACACGTCGGGTTAACGTGAAATGTAGTTAAGCGCTATCCACTGAAGTTGAATTATGTAACACTGTCAAGCATAGGTTAATATTATTATTATTATTATTATTATTATTATTATTATTATTATTATTATTATTATTATTATTATTATTATTATTATTATTATTTGGTTGGCATACATAAGAAACACGAAGACAGAGGAAAATAGGGAGGGAACAGCTGACAACTGCCACCTGGAGGGGCACAACGCCTGCCTGCTCCTTCGGGAAGGGGAAACACAGAGGAAAGGAAGACATGAGGGAAGAAAAGGAGAGAGAGAAGAGGAAAGAGAAAAAAAAACAAAACGAATAACACAGACGTAAACACAAATAAGTGGTCACATGGAATAATGTCTATAAGCGTGAGGCCAAATCGGTTTTCTTTAAGAAAGTCAGTAGGGCTCGATGGGCCTGGTCACGCCTAGTAGCACATCGACCCGGGAACAGGCAATCGTCAAGTGTCCTGCACCTAAGTCCAATAAGTCCATAATCCTTCGTGAGCAGTGCTCGCTGCGCAACGAATGTTGTACACTCTAAAATTATGTGTTCTAGTGTCTCGCAGGAGCCACACGACGAACATAACGGACTATCCGCACGTCCTTGACAATATAATCGTTCGCGCACTGATACAGCACCAACTCTTAACTTATATAACAGGGCTATGTCACGACGAGGCAGTCCCCCGACCACGAATACGAGGAGGGAACAATCCTCTTGCGACACGCTGGTCGGGGTGCTGCTTTAGAAGATGTCGGCGGATGAGCAGACGAGCGTTGTCAAACAGGCATGAAATTTCGTGGCAGTCACACTCGTTGTGGGCACAACTTGAAGCGAGGTGATCGGCCTCTTCATTCCCCGGAATACCAACATGTGAAGGTATCCACTGGAGAATGAGGGATACTCCACGAGTAATAAGTTCTGAGGCAGATTTAACGATGCTGCACATAATTGAGCCATCGGAGTCTGTTCTCAACAATCTGCTAAGGGCAGCACAAGAGTCTGTAAGTATGATAACCTTCGATGCTCCTAATTCTTCTCGTACGTATTTCAGAGCAACATCAATCGCATCTAGTTCCGCAGTTGTTGAGGATGATGGATGCGGTATACGAAACACCCGCCTGATGTTTGTCGCAGAGCAAAAGAAAGCTGCAGAGCCACCGTGGCCGCCATTGTGTACAGATGCGTCTGTAAAAACTTGAAGGTAATTGTGAAAATTTTCAAATAGGTGTGACTGGGCCAACTGAAATAGTGCCGAAACGGGCTGGTCAGACTTTTTGAGTATTCCGGGAATGGAAAGATAAATGGGGAAGATGCTTTTGTTGCGCTCTTTCGTAACTGTGAAGGAAATGGAATTGTTTTCTGGACTTCCAGCAATCGTGGTAAACAATGCCGCCATTTTCCCCATGCGAGAGTTCGGGCGCTGAGTGAGGTGATTAATAAGTGCATTACCATCTGGTGCTCTGTACATGCGCTGGATATGGTGCAGCGCTCTTTGATCAGCCTGCAGCCTCAGGGGCAATCTGGTGCGCTTCGGTGAGTAGAGGAACAGATTGCGCCTCGCGAGGTAAACCAAGTATGATTTGGAGTGCAACACGATGGTCTCGTTCCAGTTGAGACATCAAACTAGACGGCACGTTCAAAACAGGCAAAGCGTACATCAATCCAGAGAGCACAGCTGACTCATACACTTGTAGCGCTGTCGTCTGGTCGCAGCCAGCGCCCCTAGCAGTGAAGGCGGCCACATATTTCAGGAGCGACTGTGATTTCCGGCCTCACGGAGATAACAGCAGGGCGCCAAGAGAGGCGGTCATCGATAATTACGCCCAGGTGTGATGAATGGAACAAAACGTGGACGACGACGAAGGTGCGGTGCCGAGCGCGTGGGTTTTGGAGCCAGCTGTGCGCGTGAGGCAAGCCAATCAGATGATGACTTGTGGTGGCCCGTCGAGGTGGTGTACCACGATTGGGCCACGTGTGAAGAAGACGTGGCGATGTGCTTGCTGGCTGGGGACGAGCCGAAGCAGCGGCAGACGCAAGACAACGGGCCGAAGCGTTGGACGCCGGCGGTCCAGGGTCCAGCCAGGGAACGCGGCCGTCCGTGCTGCTGCCGCCCAACCACCAGCTGGGGCGGCGTTGCCGGCACGAGTACTGCATCTCGGGGCGCGGCCTGGCCTGCTGTTCTGTTCCTTGCCGAGGGCATCGCGGATCTCGGCGAGGCGTCTCCGCTGTCAGCTGGCCAGCACAGCATCGAGCGTAGCCTGGCAAATGGTCACGGTTTGCGCCGAGCATCGCGTATCGACGCAAGCTGTTCGCTGGGCAGGCTGGCCATTCCCTGCACGGAGCACTGCGTCTCCATGCGGGTGGACTGCTTCGTAGTCGCACCCACGCCGCCAAGCTTCATCGTCGCCAGAGCGTCGCACATCGAGACGCACCCCCGCTGCTCATCGCCTTTCACCGCCTCCTGCTCTGCACCCCAGCGTCTGCCGTGCCGACCATCGCACTGTGAGGTCAACGAACTTTGTTCCTCGAACTAGCGTTCGTTTTTCTTGTTAAGGTTAGACTGTCTCTGTGTTTATTATTTTTTTTTCATTGTACTTTAGTGTCTCTTTTAGCTTTTCTTCCTTTTGTGCCATAAACGTCGTGTGTGTGTTTTGCCACGTCGTCTCTGAGTCCCTTTCTCTTCGCACGGCACGCATAACAAGAGTGACGATACAGTCCATCATATTTCTTTACACCAGGTAACGATGTTGTTGTACCCATTCTATTGGTGTGTCTCCGGATGTACAGCCGGCTCATGCTTCTTCGAGCACGTTGCCTTGGATGATAAGCAATGGCGGCTGACTTCGCAGGTGAAATCTGAAGACCGAACTTCTAGGTATTCTGTAGTCGTATCCAGCGCTCTTTACAAAATTCCTCGAAGACGTGGACCCTGCTGTGAAGGACCACTGATCCACAGTGCGATGTCATCAGCATAGATGGCTATGCTTATTGGGAACTCATATTCTTGAGGTAATCGGCTCGGCAGCCCAGCAAGCACACTGTTGAAGAGAAGCGGCGATAAAACGCTGCCTTGAGGGACACCGCACCTAAGAGTGCGCGATTCACTCGTTACTCCTCCCACGAGTACTTTAATTTTGCGCTCCAATAGAAAGTTACGCACAAGATTAAGCAGCCGACCCGAAATTCCCGCAGCCACAAGTGCGAGAACAATCGCCTCATGTGGCACCGAATCAAAGTCTTGTTGTACGTCCAGGAATAGCACGTATGTAGAGGGCCTGTTTGCTCGAGCAGCCTCAAGCGATGACGCGAGATCTGCGATGCTATCGATGGTTGAACGATGCCTACGAAAGCCGCTCATAACATCAGGGGGAAAATTTTCAACTCCTGTAGTCTGCAATCTATGGCGAAACAGTACCATTCGTTCCATCAGTTTCATAATATTAGAAGTTAGTGAAATGGGCCTGTATGACTTCAGGAGTTTTGCAGGGCGCCCTGACTTTAAGATTGGTTTCACGATGGATGATTTCTATTCAACAGGGATCAGAGGGATGTTTGCCACACTTTGTTCTATTCATCCAAAATGTACTGATGGAAGGCTTCATCGTTGTTTCGTAAGGCTTGGTACGTAATGCCGTCTTCACCTAGGGGCAGTGCGGCGATATGATATGCACAGCGCGTGGCGCAACTCCTCGAGAGTAAAATCTGCCTCATCCATCCGACAGGCAGGGCCATAGTAAAACGTTGTGGTATCGCGGACTTATTAGGGAATCAAGGTCGCCGTTTGCGTTGTCTCTTGACATAGGACAAGCAAAGAGGTCGGCGAAATCTTCCGCAGGAATTTTCGGAGCCCGTCCGGTCGTTATGCACAAAGCTGCAATTGGATTCCTGCAGATATCAGGAGTTCGGAGAGCTTTACAGTATGCGCCATACATTTCCAAAGCCGCTTGCCATATGCAGTGAACTACACAGTGCAGCCCAGCTCTTTCGACGGAGTTGTTTTGTGTGTCGCCGTATGGCTGCATCTAAGCGGTTATACACCGTCCAATCTGATCTCCTTTTAGAGCGATGGGCCCTCCTGTAGGCGCGGCGTCGACAGGCACGTAGCCTTAAAAGCTTAAGATCTGGGTTTGGCTTATTGAAGCTTCTCACTCGTCGCACTGTAGCTTGTTGTAAACACTCGCTCACCAGTTTGAACAGCTTGTCATGTGATGGCACCTCGGAAAGCAGCTGACGGAACTTGTCCCAGTTTGTCACTCTGTAGACGGCTCTCTGACGGCTGAGAGTATGTTCCGGAGCCAACCAAATTGGAAGGTGATCCGAGCCACATGGGTCAGCTTCACATGACCAGGCAAGGTACACATCTCTGGTTGATATCGCAAGGTCGATGGTAGAATTTTCCTTGCCCTTGCCGACAACTGTGGGTGAACCGTCATTGAGCGTTTGCAGATTATGCTTAATAATCAGTTCATTGATCTCCACCCCACGACTGTCTTGTTGAAGAGAACACCAGCGAGGATGGTGATCATTGAAGTCCCCGCACAGAACAAATGATGGACCGCACCGAGAGACTAAACACTCCAGTAATGTGGTGCCTGAAGATCGCGTGGGTCGAAAATATATGCTTGCCACGGTCGTAGTTGTGTCTCTAAGACTTATAGCAGCAGCCGTACATTCAAAATTCTCATCACAGATATCACATGTTTCAATAACTGAGAAATGTAGGTCAGCTCGTACATATAAGGAAGCTTTTGAAGGATTTCGGGAATGCGAGGCGTCCGTGCATTGGAAGGACCTACATGTCGGCACTGCGCATTGCGCGTTGCTGTGAACGCCAACGAAACCAGGAAGTCTCAGTTCGTCTTTGATTACATTGCTTTCTTGAAGTGCTATAACATCTGGCGGGGTGTTCATTGCGAGGAGCCTTAAGACCAGATCAGCATGTCGCGGCCGTAATGATCGGACATTCCACTGCTGCACGAAGGGGCGGGGCTTCCGACTGTTCATACTGTTTTTAGCGAAGGCCGTCGAGAACTGGAACGAGCGCTTCCAAAAGTTGTTCCGCGGCTAGTGCTGCTGGTGTCTGGCGACCGACAATCAGTGATCTAACGACATTGATAAGCAGCTTAAGTAGGTTGATGAGCTTGGCATCATCTTCGACAGAGACCGTTTCGTTTACACAGTTTTCCACTGTAGGCGGGGCCTTACTAGAAGCTGGTTCCGACCCTTTGTGAGAAGCGATCTTTTCAGAGACGGGTTCCGACGTTTTCGATGGAAGCGCCGGCCACGATGTCGCCGAGAGGAAGTTCCGCTTCTGCCCTTCTTTCTGACGTACGCTATCAGTAATATACTTCAAACGTGCATGTATATTGGTTTTGCCGTCTGCAGCCGATGGACGGCTACTGCGGTTACGTGTCTTCTCTCCCGATGCCTTCTCTTTGGCTTTTTCTTTCAGAACCTTAAGTTTTTTTCTTCAGGGTGGGACATTCTTTGCCTGTTGCCAAGTGCTCGCCGTTACAGTTAGGGCATCGAGATGTCAAGCTGTCGCAAGAATTAACGTTGTGATTTCCGCCACATTTGGCCCAGACCACAACACTTGTGCAGAAACCCTGTACATGTCCCAAGCTTCAGGCATTTACGGCACTGTAGAGGCCTTTGGCACGAAAGGTCGAACTGGGTATCGAACTAAACCGGCTTTTATATGAGTTGGAAGCTTTTCACAGTCGAATTGAATCTTCACACACTTTGACGAGTCGAGCCTCCGGACGCTGATGATCTTGCATGGAGGCGTGCAGACAATAAGGACTTTTCAGAACGTCATCCTGAAGTTCTAGGTCGACGTCGGATATAACACCAGCTGTTACATTCGCGCCCTGTGGCGTATAGGCCCGCGTGCTGACACCACAAAGTTGCGATAAACCAAGCAGGGTTTGCACCGTCTTCTCATCTGTTGTGTCAACAGCTATGATATTCTTCCGTGGATTCACTCGAACTTCTTGAACGAGACCAGGGGCCAAGTTGAAGAAAAACTCATGCAGCTTCTGCTTGGAGATAGCATTGAGGCTTACCGTCACGTCGACAGGCACGTAGGCTACGGTCGTGGTCATGATGCTGCTGTATATGACAGTTTATTTGCTTGAAGACGATGTCGTCGACTTCCGTCTTGAACGACGATGCTTAGCAGGTATGAAGGCTTCCGAGTCATCCGACCTAACATCAGACTCGGAATCAGGAGCTTCCGATGCTACTGAAGAGCTGAGGCGCTTTCTTGCAGCGAGAGGTCTGTCCCTGGAGCTCACTCACTCAAGAAATATATTTTGCTCTGAGAACTCACTCGCACTCAGACTTACCAAAATTTTCGTCGACCGGGCTCACTCGGTCTCAGACTCACTGTACTTTTACTCGACCGGACTCACACTGACTCAAACCCACCGATATATTACTCAGCCAAACTCATTCAAACTCAGTCTTATGGCTTCACCGGAGTCTGAATGAGCCTGATTGAGTCGACTCATGAGTCCGCTAGCGTAAAGTTACCTTTTTCAATCTAAGTGTCAATGCTCTTTAACGCCTATACCTCACGTAATCGGTGCTCTAATATACGCCTTTTGATCTTGTACCTTCAAATTCGAGTTACCAATGGTTTGAATCCAGTAACGACATTTTTTTTTAAATGAGTGACTCGCACGAGATATCTTTATCAAGAACTTCCCCTGAAAGCGTTTGCGAAGAAACGTCATGCCCCCCCCCGCCCGAACTCACGCCTCGGATCAACAAACATGAGGTAGCGCATTGTAGAAATGTCTGTGAAAAGACCACAGATCGGCAATTAATGGTGGAGTTCACTCAGACTCACTCATGAAATATATTTTGCGCTGAGGTCTCACTCGAACTCAGACTCACCAATATTTACCTTAGCCGGACTCACTCGGACTCAGACTCACAAAAATTTTCCTCAACCATGCTCACTCGGACTCAGACTCACCAAAATATTACTCAACCGGACTAACTCGGACTTAAACTCACGGCCCGATCTGAGTCTGAGTGAGTCCGAGTGAGTCAACTCATGAGTGAGTTTGCCGACCTATGCTGTCAAGGGCTACCATCCTCGTGAGCACAAGCGCTACATATCAGCTTACCGCTTCTGGTGTTGCTAATAACCATGTTACGCAACTGGAAACAGCTGGTTCTATAAAACATGTGCGACTGTTCAACATATGTATGTGCGTACAATATATGTGAACATATCTTTAGCGACATTTCCTAACGTCTCGCTCAATAAAAAAGTTACAACACAGTCACCTTCCCTCCGCATGCTTCGAATAACATCGATTCCCAAGGTATGTGGGATCTGCCAAATTTATTATGAAAATTATTTCACTAGCTTCTTTGTATGCCTGTACAGGTTCACATATAACAGTGCATAAAAGTATATCTCGAGCTGCTTTAGCACATGAAAAATTCGTTTATGTTTCAACTGTTTGCTACTTACTTACGTGTCGCCTGGACGTTCCTCTTTCCTGGTGGGTCTTTTTTTTTTTTGAACGATTCTCAAGGTTCTCCCAGAGATCGTGGAGCTGCTTTGCTGTTCGTGGTCTAGCGTGTACCGCATGATTTATTCCTTCCTATCGATGAAGTTAGTCATAATCGGGCAATATCAAATTACTGGTATCACGAAATAATAATGTAAGAATACGTGACGTTTCCAACATGATTGGTACGTGGTAAACCTACAGAGGCACTTACAATCACAATTTTGTCGATTTAAGAGCGTTCCACAGTGTTGTACGGAACGGCGTTCCAAGGAACGACGTTCCAGGAACTAGTTTCTTTTGGGAGGAATGGAGGAACGCCACCGTTCCATTCAGGATCGGTGGAACTGTAACGGTAACTCGTTACGTTTTCGTGGGAACGACAGAGGGAACGGCTTTCCTTCTGTAAACGTTCCAGGGCATTGAACAGGCGCACGTATGCAGCACATCATGCAGAAAAGGGTGGATGGGCGACCGCGTGAGGTGCAAAAATGTAACGCTCGCCTAACGCATTACTATGATGGTCTAATGTGCTATGACGAGCTGTAATGAGCACATGGGTTTCTCCATGCATTGTTTTTTTGCTTTCACCAAACTGCCTTTTGTGCGATGGTTATCAGTCCCGCCTCCATACTTTCGAACTAGTGACCTTAGAACCTCTCGTTCCTCCTCTGAGTAAACATAGCGCATTGAGGACTTCTTATTAGCCATGCTATTTTCGCTTTCTTCCCTAGCCTCTTTTACCGTACAGGTGAGTCTAAATGCAATAAACAGTCAATCAGTGCGCGCCGCTGCAACGCATTTCCAAACCGACGGCGCATCTCAGAGGACTGCAGTCGTCTACATTTCGTTCGTCTACTATAGTCACATTTTCTGGGCATTGGAAATTAAGCCGCGAAAGAAAAATCGAAGGGTCAAGATCATAGGTCGGCAAAACATGTAGAGCTCACTCAGACTCACTCATGAAATATGTTCTGCCTTTGGGACTCACTCGGACTCAGATTCACCAAACATTTCCTCAACCGGACTCACTCGGACTCAGATTCACTAAAATTTTTCCCAGTCGGACTCACAAAAATTTTTTCGCAGCCGGATTCACTCAGACTCAGACTCACGGCTCCATCTGAGTCTGAGTGAGTCTTAGTGAGTCTGAGTGAGCCGACTCATGAGTCCATTAACATAGAATTGGATTCTTCGAACTTGGTGTAAATGCTCTTTAACACGAATATATCGCGTAATCGGTGCTGTACTTGGCGCCTTTTCATCTCGTACCTTATCAGCGGTTGCAATCCAGTAAGGTTTTTATAAACATTTCCAGGGAAACAGTTTTTGGGGCCGGGGGGAGGGGAAGTCACAGCACCCCCCCTCCTCCTCCGTAACTCACGCCTCTGACCAAAAAATATTGAGCTGGCGTATGAATGCTGGTGCTTTGAAGTATGCACGAGTCGGCGTGAGTATAATCGTGAACCTACGTAAGGCTTTAACAAAACTTGGAACTCGGCGAGATGGTGCATAATTTGACGGGAAACTTTAGCGCACAGAATAACAATCACAAGAGCGAGACAACAGGACAAGCGCTACTTTCATCCAACTTTATTTGAGGCTTCGCCCGCAAATATATCCAGAAAAAACACACATGCGCACACAGTCAAATGCATTATCAACACACGTTCTTACTTCATAAGAAATTATCAAGATACTCAGCCTCTGCCTTGAAAAGCTTCACCGATGTGTCACTGACGTACATACCCCCCTCGCTTCCTGATATGGTACGCTTCAAGCAACTCCCTTACCATCGGATCCCTACCCCTACCCAGTATCTTTATCTCACTCAGTTTCGGCTCACATGCCCCGCAACTTGCGCAATGCTCTGCCAAATTTGTACCCCCCACTCTTCACTACGTAAGGCTGATAGTAAAGCTAATTTGTGCAAGTAGAACCATAGATCGGCAAAGTAGTGTAGAGCTCACTCAGGCTCACTCAAAAAAATACATTTAGAGCTTAGGGATCACTCGGACTCACACTCACTAAATCTTTTCTCAACCCGGACTCACTCGGACTCAAACTCACCAAAATATTACTCACCCGGACTCAATCAGACTCAGACTCACGGCTCGATCTGAGTCTGAGTGAGTCTGAGTGAGGCGACTCATGAGTGAGTTTGCCGACCTATGGTCCAAGATACGACTGAGCTATAAGTTTTTAGATGGGCGAATCATCTTATGCTCGGGGCTATATGTCCGTCCCTCCCGCGTCCGTCCCGCGTCCCGCGTCCGGCCACTTTCATGTCCCTCCCTCCTTCCCGCGTCCTACACCACCACAGCGCATACGCGTCTCCTCCCCCCTCTCTCTTTCCTCTCCTACGCTCACCCCCTTTCTCTCCTCTAGGAATACTCTACTCTGCGGAGCAGCGCCCGCGTCCTACACCCGCACAGCGCATGCGCGTCCCCTCCCCCCTCTCTCTCCTCTCCTAAGCTCACCCACTTTCTCTCCTCTAGGAATCCTCTACTCCACGGAGCAGCCCCCCGCGTCCCCATACCCCAACAGCGGATGCGCGTCCCCTCCCCCCTATCTCTCCTCTCCTACGCTCACCCCCCTTTCTCTACTCTAGGAATCGTCTACTCTACGGAGCGGCTCCCGCGTCCCACACCCCCCACAGCGCATGCGCGTCCCCTCTCTCTCCTCTACTACGGTTCCCCCCGTTCTCTCCTCTAGGATTCCTCTACGAAGCGGCGCGCACGACAGGTGGTGGGACAGCTCCATACTCCGCTGGTGGCGCCACTTTAGTTCCGCGCATAGGTCGGCGAACTCACTCATGAGTCGACTCACTCAGACTCAGATTGAGCCGTGAGTCTGATTCTGAGTGAGTCCGGGTGAGTAATATTTTGGTGAGTTTGAGTCCGAGTGAGTCCGGTTCAAGAAAATTTTCGTGAGTGTGAGTCCGAGTGAGTTCGGCTCAGGAAAATTTTGGTGAGTCTGAGTCCGAGTGAGTCCAAAGCGCAAGATGTATTTCTTGAGTGAGTCTGAGTGAGTTCCACTTTTTTTTGCCGACCTATGGTTCCGCGGTATGAAAATGACGGAGCGCGCCTCATTCTCTCTCCTGTGTAGCGCCGCTATGAGCGCCCAGGCCACTGCCGCGAAAGGAGAGCGGCGACGTTTCTCCCGCTCAAGCTAACCATCTCCCCGCTGCTTCGCATCCACACATGGTTCCCTTTAGCGGGAGATGGGGAAGTTCTTTAGGGGCGAAGCCCCTTATAGCGAGACCTAGTCAATTGTCGATCCATCCTCTGTACCCCGTAGTGTTCCCTTATCGTACAATAGAGGGCGCTGTCCTATAGAGATACATGCAAACTGCAGTTGGGTGACGATATACTAAATGGCGCTGTACGCATTCTGTGTCGTCATCTCCATTTCTCGTCTCGTTTCCGAGAGGGCGCTGTCCCATAGACATGCCTACAATATGGCGGTTGGGTGAAGGTACGCTAGATGGCGTTGGCGGTGCAGCTGCTCTCCGATTGGCTGCTGCGCGGGCTGCGCGGGGTTGCGCTGGGCGGCCAGCGCCCGTTATCTCTCATTCCCCGGATCATCGCCGTACGAGTGCGCTTGCCGGATCGTGCTGCTTGGCGGACCATGGACGACGAGGAGCGCCGGGTGCGGAAGGCCGCTGCGGCTTGTGCTCGTCGGCAGGATCCCGAGGTGCGAGCTCGAGAGGCCGCCGCGACGCGAGCGCGGCGCCAGGCGGATCTCGAGGCGGTGCGCGCCCGCGAAGCCGCCGCCAAGCGCGCGCGGCGTCAGGCGGGTTCCGAGACGGTGCGCGCCAAGGAGGCCGCCCAGCAGTAATCGCTTTGATTACTGCTGGGCGAAACCACTGAAGATTTCACGGTGTAACCATGATTGCTTCACGAGCTTGTCCCAAAGTCTTTATCATTCACCCCATCGATATGCTGTGATTTTTTTCTCTTACTTCCTTTGATACCAATTTACCACCTTTCAGGGGAGTATGTTTGTGTGAGAACTAAAAGCGACAACACTGTGCAGGTTTCCCCTCTCGAAAGTTTCGTCGTCTCGGGCGAGCTATTACCGATCATATTGCCACCAGAATATTATGCACTGTTCGTACGTGCAGTGTGATCTTCGATGCACATATTAAGAAACCTGCTATCGTTAATAATATTATCTGGGGTTTAACGTCCCAAAACCACGATATGATTTTGAGGGACACCGTAGTGGAGGGCTCCGGAAATTTTGACCATCTCGCATTCTTTAACGTGCACTGGCATCGCACAGTACACGGGCCTCTACCATTTCGCCTCCATCGAAATGCGACCGACGCAGCCGGGATCGAACCCGCGACCTTCGGATCAGCAGCCGAGCACCCTAACCGCTATACCACCGCGGCGGACGCCTGCTATCGTTCGCTCGCATTCAAAGATGTTTTGTTGCAAGACGCAACAACGTCCGTTGCTGTGTCACTACAAAACACGACACGCATTCCCTCCAATGCACCACCGACTCAAAACATTGACAGTAATACTTTAAAATAAAAAAAATAAAAAAACATCGTTCTTGTTGAGATGCTCCTCGATTGCTTTACACTTTATATTTTGCCCGAGAATGTCATCCCCGCGTACGTCCCTCAAGTGCGTTGGAATGAAGGACGCCTTCGTGAAGGACTAGATGTCAGAGGAAACGTTGAGGAGCATCCGAGTATGGCAGTCGACTCTCCAGTTGAGGAGAAGCAGTTTCAACTTCACGGAGTCGAGGTGGAGCGTCGAGTCGATGGTCGTTTGTGAATACCGGCATAAGTGTAGAGGAAAAATGATGCTCATAATGAAAAGCAAAATTGGCCTAAACGAGGAAGGGAAAGCAGGGGCTTCCTCTCCCCCCCCCCCTACTCTGTTACGCAACTGTCATCGAACGGGGAGCTCGGCGTAGGCAGAAATCACGCGTGCGGACAGCACATGCTCGCCATGGCGCCGGTGCTCCATCTAGCTGGGACGGTGGAAGCGGCTCTCTCTATATATACCCCGGCACTTCGAAAGCCGACCAGTACAGCGGGGGCTATGCGGCTGCGGCGGTGGTTACGTGCGCTCTGGCTGACGCAATGCCGTCTCTGCGCCTCTACATAGCAACGGCTGACGCGACCGTATAGGACCAAGTGCTCCGTGGAAAAGCTACGCCGGCTTGCAACACAGCCGCCCACTACGCTCTCTTTCGTTCGTTGGGCCTCTGTCTTGCTTGGGTTTACATATAAGTTATAACCGATATCAGTCCAACTACATCGCTCTTCGCGCGGATTAAAACCCGCCGGAGGAGTGGCACTGCACATGCACGCGCAAACTCA
>JALIZH010018356.1:0-92392 GCA_030522465.1 Rhipicephalus appendiculatus | reverse complement strand
CTGGAAGTTTCATTTGACCATATCAGAGATTATTGATCCCGGATTCAATTAACCATTCAATATTGCTGTATTATCTGGCCACCTTTGCTGCTTTGTTATTTACTCCGCTACCCCTCCCCCTGTAATACTGCGGCCTTGAATGTACAATAAAATGAAATATTCTTGCCTGGGGATATAACCAGCTTCTACCACGCAACCCCGGAGTGTCTGAAGTATTTAAACATGACATGTGCTCTGTTTAAGAAATGTTGGCGCTCATCGTCACTCTCCGGCATGCTCATTTTGTGCATATGTCACCTAGCTTAACGTAACACATCTGGCGGCGAGTGGAAGCCAGATAGAAAATAAAAAAATCACAGCATATCCACGGGGTGAATGATGATGAGTGGGGCGAAGCTCCGGAGGGAATCATAGGTAAACCGTGAAACTCTTCCGTGAAATTCGCCCAGTACATCATATAAAGAGTGTGAAACACCGTGTATATATTAAACATCAAACTTTTATTGTACTGTTGGTTTACGTGGTCCCTTCATTATCACCGCTTTGTGATCGGTGAAATGCAGGGAAAGTGGTGATATCACATATGGACATGGTAGTGGGGCCATATGTGACATCACCACATATGACCTACCTACGGTGGCTACCCACTACTACTACATACTACAGAGGAGGGACAGACCCACACCCTAAGGAGCTTCGCCCCTAAAAGTGGATACAAATGCCGGCACGTCGTAGTCAGCTGCGCTGCAGTAATGAAGTTCGTTCGGAACGAAGATTATGTCGCTTACCTGCTGCTTGTGTCTGGCGTTCGGTTACCATGCCCAATCAGGTTTCCGGTATCAAAAGCTATTAACATGGCCTGTTAATTTCTGACACTTAGGCCAGTTTTGTTGCGAAGGCTAACCTGTGGTCATTATACCTCCATTTTCGAGGCCTTTCTCGTGTGCCGTCATGTACATTCAGGGTCGTTTCGTGCAGCGCTTCCTGCGTAGTTACCGGCAAAGACGCACGTCCTGATACTGAACGTAACCTCAATAATAATTGAATGAGCCAAACGAAAAAGCATCCTGAATGCATTATATGACACCCAAAAAGCGCGAGTAAATGCAGCATAGTGCCAGACTTACATTGTAAACACTCTGTCACGACGATAACAAAAGCGCTACCCCCCCCCCCCCCCGCCGTTGTTTTTTTTTTTTTGAACGCACCGTACGGGTTTTTGAGTTTCCATAACATGAAGGACAAAGCAAGTACTGTTTCTTTGCATATAGTCTCATTTAGCGATATGCTAAAGAAAGTCGTAATACACAACTAGTTTGACAGTGTCCAGAAAAAAAAAGTAAGAATATTTATGAAGGCTTTTTTCTTCTTTGTTGGGTACCCTTAATCACTTCATGCTGATTAATGTACTCACTGAATAAACACTTCTTCAATGAAACCAATGTGATGGAAGCGAAAATTAACCTTTATTCTACGTAAAAAGGTCGCGCATTTATTTGCGCTCTCTAAAGATGCTTATCAGCATAGCGCTAATTTCTTTGGTGGGTGATTCAAAGCATACTAGCTTTAGTTTCCTTTATAACCTTTACAAGTATTCGCTGAGAAGAGTTCCATAATGCGAAGGTTGTCGGGTTCGGGCCTCACCGACGGAAATGGTCTTCTTTTGTCCAAACACTCATCCATTTCAATCTATGTCATATATACAACACTACAGTTTAAAAGCAGCAAATGATGTCCCTTGTGGATTTCTTTGGATTATTACTCTGTTGGATGCATTTGGTTGTGTCTAATAAAAAAAAACGACCCCTCGATCTGTCGTTATAATCGAATGATTTGATCCGTAATAAGTATCTGATCCGCTGATTTCGTGATGTATTGAATGGAAGTTCACAGACAATGGTATAGTGCCGAGTACAGCAAGGAAGCGAATTAAACTTTTCGGCATTATTTTATCCAAAAGCACAAATCATTGTTTCCTTGTATTTTTTCCATATCGAAGATATTATGCGCCCCGAAGGGTGACTTCGAGAGGCCTATACTTTATTGCCTCCGGCCACCGCAATTTTCTTTTGTGATGAATGTTACACCCCAAAGCAACCGGTGTTACTTGGCTACAGAGCCGATGATTGAGTGTATCGACCAGCTTGTCAGCGGCAGATCACGACAAGGCTATGGCGTAAGAAGGATGAGGCCCTCGAGAATTGACGACTGCGGCGGGCACGCCGCTCTTTCGATACACTGCGGCTGCAGTTAACTGATGCTGATAGGTTATGACAGTCGTCGTAAACAGCAGATTGTGTAGCAGCAGATTGAATAGACGCTGGGTTTTGTGAGCTCTTAACTACTTCATCTAAAGCACGCTCGATGTTACCCACTGTGTATTTCACCTATAGGAAGCTGCATCGAAAAAAATAGCAAGCATATACCTGCTTTATATATATTCACGCCGCAGCTGTCCCAGTTCAGGGCGTAATACTTCAGTTTTTAGACGAGCAAGGCAGTGTTCCTGGATCTACGTAAGCACGGCACGGCGTTGTTTCATTAAGCAAACAGTTGCCTCTTTCTGTACCCCGTGTGGTTTTGTGGTTACCTTTGGTAATCATGAATAACCAACTGGCCTCCACCACACTCTTGCAAGACATTTGTTCTCGATGTTTAGTCGCAGTGTTTGGCTGTGCTAGAGATATAGGCTCTTTAATGAGCGCTGAAAAGGTTTGCCTGGTTGTATTGGGACGTTGCTTCGTCTACAGTTACCCGTACAGATCTGTCGGCTGCAGCAGTTTCAGTTACACGCGTAGCACTTTTCAGGTTTGTGAGTCGAGGGCCCCACGGTCGTAGTTACTTCGTCACCGCGAATGATCTTGAAGTAAGGTGATCAAACTGGTGACCTACAAAACGGTGACCACAAATGCACAAGCTACATTCAATAGGCTCCTCACACCTGCGACTGTCGCACGATTCTGTACCACCGGTCGCAAAGGGGAACGGGAAAGCTTAATCAGTTAGTCGACGCTTGTGACGTCGTTGTGTTCCCCTATTGTCTTGTTTTATCTGCGCTGAGCTTTTGATGAACTGTGAACAAACTCGCCCGAATCAGTTTCACTAGAACCAAAAAAGCTGTTTGTGAATCAATGTTGCATTAAGCCACGCCGAAGACCGCGCTCAGGAGGTGAAATTCAATGCGATTTGCTTCGAACCATACTATTTGAAGTTCTGCTAGAACTATGTAAACTGCTCGCGTTTGTCACGACTTATACGCTGATTTTATTACGCAAGGATAAATTCAGAGCTTTATACAAAGCATGTCTTGCGCATGTGCAGCATCTATCTTGTATATTTCTTTAGCTCAACAATTATGAACGCGTTAGGTCATATGTTGCTCTTTTTGTCTATGTATATTGTTTTTCGAGTAGTGTTACTGCACTTGCATCCGTTTACCTAGGATTCGGCAGTAGCAGGCTATTTAGCAGCTAAAATTCAGTACTTTAGCAGTCATATAACACAACCTCAGTGATAGCTAATAAAATGTGGATCTCAAGAGAGGGAGGTTACCCTGAAGGGGAAAAAGGCAGTAGGCAAGATAGACAGTCAATAAAAAAATAGTATGGACCTCAATTAGTTAGCCCAATTTTAGATAAACCCATACTGAAATCTAAACCCAAATTTATTAAACCCCAATTTTAACTCCAATAAACCCCAATAACTTATTCCCAAATATACCACAATTTAATATTTTAATAGGCTACTTTAGTTTCTTAGCACCCCAATAAACTTACCTAGAAAGTTACCTAGAAATTTTAATGAATCTGGAAAAGTCGAGTGCTCCAATAATATGTTAGCCGACTGACTTTCCACATCTCTGCGCATGCAGTCGTTCCAGTAAGAATTTAAGAGGCCTGACAGAAGTTGTATTTGTCATTTTCCTAGTGATGGCGTCCTCCCGCGTTTGTAGCATCCGTCCAAGCTTCAGGAAGGGCACGCTCAACTCAGCACTACTTAAAAAATTTAACATGACGTCAGAAAAAAAAGCATTAAGGACGACGATTAGTGAAACCGACAGCCGAGCGTTGCGTGTGCTTTTATTACATTATTTTTTTATCTGCCGTTTGTCCTCAGGAAAAGACAGCACGCATACGCTGTACGCTCTTTTTTTTTATCCCAGCCTCTCCAACGGAGGCAGAAAATATGTCCACACAGTCTGCCCGAGGCCCTTTTGAGTCCTTTCATGAACGAAATAAGCTAGGCCGTCTTGCGAAAGACCAGACTTAGCGCTTACTTTGTTTTCGCTGAGACAGCGTAGCGGAAATGAAGCTTGAGGAGAGCAAGTTATGAAAACGCTTTCGTTGGTAATCATGGAGTAAAGTCTATAAATTCTTTTTTTAGCCTTCTGCTCCACTTCTTTTAGAGCAAACTATACCGATCGAAAGTAACATTTAGAGAAAGGTCACACAGCGGCCTAGACCTCCTCGTATAGTTTAAGAAACGGTACTTTTTGCACTTTGTAGAACTGTTTTTCCGCAGCTGGCGAAACGAGTTGTTCCTTTGAAAGAATAGGCAACGGAGAAGGCGAGTGGGGACTCTTTACATTCGGTATGTAGGAGAACATGGTTATTCATCTATATCAGGTAAACGATTGACAATGTTTACTTTCACGGTCCTCGCGGGATACTAAAGAAAACATTTGTCATGCCCTGGATCCGTATGCTTCGAGCTGCCTATTATCAATTTGCTCTCGTTTGTGTTGTCTGGTTCTTTCGTTTTGCTTGAAAACCCACCCTGCTACAAGATACTGTGGTGGAAAGTCTCCCGGGAAAGGGAATTCTTCCACCCGTGCCGCTGATTGGGGCTGGCGAACAGACCTGGTGGTGTGATTTGCCTTGAAGACTCGCTTGCCCGTATGGATTAAGAACTGGAGGATACGACTACGCGTCTTCGCAAAGTGATATACTACTCTGCGAACCAATGCAGAGGCCACATAGTGTGCATTTAACCCTACTCCCTACCGAAGGCGACCTCAGCTCGTCCACTCGGTTTTACAGCTCCTACCGAAGACGAGCTGGTCTAGTCCACGCAATGAAGCTACTCTGATTCTTTTTGCTGAGTTTTACTTCGTTGAACAGATGGTGGAGTAAAAGTTTTAAAAACACGCTCAAAGCATGCATTTCGGTGTAGAAATGCATGCTTGCGTTTGCAATGTATCGTTTTTGGCAAAAAAACTTGGTAGGGAAAGCGTTAAAACAAGGTTTGTTTTTTTCATCTGTTTTTTGTCTTCAGTATAAGTGGTGTACTGATCCGCTTTATATAACCTAATTGTTTCCTCTCAGCGTATAGATTTCCCGTCATTGATCTTATGGCTTCTGTCATTTTTTCGGTTGTTTCAGAGCTGCAGAGAAAGCAGAAAAAAAATTCAGACAAAGGCTTTGCTTTTTTCCTACGCCCTTAAAGGGTATCCGGGAAACCTGACAGGAAGGTTGATTGATGTTCTTCTAAGTAGGCGAGATTCTTCAGAAAATCTGTGGTATGTTGTGACGCGCAGGGCTCTAGACGACTTATTCCGACAGCGAAAGTTTCACGCCGACATGGTTTCATTTTTTTGCCCAAGTTATAAGACAACATATTACTGTATAACGTATTCTGTATAACGTGTAACGTATTCTGTGCTCTATTAGTAACAGCGCTTAAGGTTGGCCAGCAAGTCACAATGTTCTCAGGTTAAGGAAATTAGCGGATCGCTGGAAAGCCCAGATTACCAGACACTGCTGCCTCCAACTAGAAAATTTTCCGGCTTCCACCACCAGTTCCTCGCTTGGGAACTGGTGTTCGTCATGTTGCTTAGCTATTTCTCTCGATCTTTATTTTCGCTAAGGTTATCGATTTCTTACTTATTTTCACGCTTTTTATTTCAGTTTTCTTCGCCGATCTCGCGTGAAGACTTCCAGAAGGCTTGTTGGCGGTTCCCTTTTTCCACAGATGAAGCCTTGACGGCGCTGTCTGGCAAAGAGTCATGTTGCGTCGTAGCTTTGTGAGACCAGTCACGCAGTAGAAAGTTATCACAAAATAACGAGGTCTAACGGAAGTCGTGCGCGAAGCATGAAGGCGGCGGACGGTGAAGTGTACACCGCACTACACCCGCGTTCCAGACGCTTCTCCTATCCCCGTAACGGTCGCTTCGTATCATTAAGCCAATAATCGTAGTCAAGCTGGCAGCAGCTCTCTCTCTGTCTATTTTTTCTTAGCCAGCTTGCTTGTGCTTCAGCTTTAGACTTCTTTAGTGTACTCGTCTGTGCCTATAGGGCAGATTAAATACATCAGCAAACATCCTTAGAGCAATCGAGGTCAGCTTTCGTGGCGCCGGAAAAGTCACACGTTAGCTGCGTGAAGTTCTAAGCCATGTTTGTGTAATCAATGGTGAGGTTGTTGGGTTTTTATAATGTGCGTAATAATTACCAGTTACATTATTAATACTATATTATTATATTCAAGTCGGCTTCGCGGTGTCAACCTTTCCTGGAGTAGCTTGTTAAGAGGTGTAGATTTCATAAGATGACGTCACCACATGAAGTTATGTAACGTCATGCTAACGTCATGATGATGGCGTTACATTATGAAGTCGTCAAGCCAAAATGTCTGACCACGTGCTTTTTGCATCCTTCGTGCAGACGCCGACGCCGACAGTCACTTTTCTCTTTCGATGAGGCTTCTATCCTGTTCGCCTTAATATAACTCTTCACTTGAACCAGAACCGGCGATTTCGGACCAGTTTGCCAAAACGAATCCCAGAGACTACGTAGAAGAAAGCGCGCGGTTGAAATCTGCTGCGCGAGACGCCGCAGCGATCCCAGCTGCTCGCACTCTTTCAATGCACTCAAAAATTTGATTTTCAGTAATTATCCTGACAGTTAACTGGTCAGTTGAATTCTCGCTGCGCTCCAATATTTTTGTTTGTCCAGTATAACTCTTAACTTGGGCCAGAGTTATGGAATCAAAACAAAAGAAATCAGTCAGTAAAAAGCAAGACACATTATTCGCTCTTGAATGTGCCCACACATTTCCAGCGCTGTAACGCCAGTTTTTTATTTTTCCTCTTTTTATTTTGTATCCGCACCCATTAAATGCGCCAAGGTAGCCGACATCTTACTCGGTTCGCCTTTTCCCTTGTGAGAAACAACGGGAAGCGAAGTGACAAAACGAGCGGCGATCTACACCGCTGCGCAATAATTTATTTTTTTTTTAACTTCAAGTGCTTGCAGAGTTTTCGACATCGTAGACACACGCTGCCCTTAATTCAGAAGAGTGTGCAGAGCGTTTGCCTAATGAACTGTATTCTATATACATTGCTTAATGAACAATATATAATGTGGGGCCCTTGGAGGCTAAAGCTTTCCGTACACGCAATTGGTGATGCCTGATTGATGAGACCGTCCTCCGCAGAAAATAACGACTCCCCCTCTTCGGACGTCGTACACTACTGGTCGAGAAACTGGACGGGAACATTGTGGCCACGCTTTTGCTCCTCATCTCTTGCCTTTCACGCAAATGCACGTTGAAAGAGCCCCTCGACTCGAACCGTGGGTGCTTCTTTTTGCCTAAAGGGCCTAGTGAATGGGGTTGCCAGCGAGCACTCTTCACATTTATTTTTGTGCCAAGCACTGAGTCGCAGCGCATTTCGCGCTTGACGACGCGTAGTCAGCTGGGGTAGTTAGGCTAGCCGTGTAGCATTCGCTGATGATTAGGTGTCCGTGACAGGTTGCCTCGATATGTGCGTGCACGATGGTTCAAAAACAGCGCAGCGCAACCACAACGCATTTACAATGCACCGCAACAGCATACAAAAGTAGAAGCAAAGAAATCGTAGAACACGCAATCTCGTTCTTTCAGCGGAAGGCAAGTAGAATAAAGGAACGACGATGGTGGTTTGCCAAATTCTGTGTCACGCTGGTTGTAACCCTCGTGTATTGTTTATTTTATTTTTGGCAGTTAAATTAATGCAGAAGCATTCAAGTGGGTTCAACTCAATCTTAGAATCAATAGATTATTTTGATCCCTTGAATTCCGAACGTAATAATTGTGACGGTCTTTGTTAAGTAAATCCCTTTGTCTGTTATCGTTGATTGTGGAAAAAAATGTCTCTGTACAAGTACAAGAGTAGGAGTCTTCTAGCCTGTTTTATTAGACTTCAGGGGCAACTTCACCGGCGTTGGAATGTCACAGTAGCACAAGTACACGAAGGAAGACCATGAAACTTCACTGTTGGAAAACATTTGGTCCTGCGCGGTTCATTCAATGAACCCGCATCCTACCGCTATCCGAGGAAATCATTCTATAATCTTCACTAACAGTATGCCGAGATGTGAAAAAAGCCAGGCCGAATTGATGAACAACGCGAAGCGCAGGTAAACTGCATACTGGGTTTTGTCGAAGGTTCGAGTGCCGAAACAACGCGAATCTTTCTTCCAACCAAAGAACCCTTTTTTTAAATCGACGAGGGTGGCGAAATGGGCTTGTTGGTGAGTCATCGTAGATGTTTTATTTAGGAAGCGCAACAAAACCTATACACAAAAAGAAACAAACAGGACGAGATGGAGTGCATGTCTCGTCCTCTTCGTTTTTTCTTGTATCAATGTTTTGGTGCGTAACACAGATAACACTGTTTTAAAAGACCTGCAAGTGTTTCTTATTTTGCTTATTTCGCACGTTAACAATAGGGATCGCATGTATGCCACTGTTATTCGACAAAGCCTTTATTCAACTTGCAGATTTCTGCAGAATGGATGTGCCATATTCATGTTTTGCCCTGCTGGGTATTACAATGGTATATATGACACGGCTACTCTTTCAGTCCGGTGACTCAGGCGCCTTCACTTAGTTTTAACGCCGTCAATAAACCTATAAATTTGTCCGTCCCTGCTTTCTTCGTTAATCTCTGTTCAATCCCGGAAAAATTTATCTGCTCCTTGTTTTCTCGTTTCTGAAAGTAACGTTATTATTCACTCAGTGTTTTAACTGGTATATCGATCTAACTGACCTTGTTTTTAAAGTGTTCCATTATCGCCCTCTCGGTGTCCCGTAAATTAGCTTGCTGTCGTTTTTCTTTCTTCGCGTTCATCGCTGGATCGATCAATAGAATTGATCTCTGGCGTGGTTCATACCCCCCGACATCTGCACAAACCCTCTCGACCTCCTAAGCACATTTTAGTGGCCCCGGAAGTCCAATAACCAACCAAGAATGTATATACAAACCTACGTTGCCTTGACACAGAGTCATAAAGTTCATTCATCGCTTTGCCGCGTTCGTTCTCTCCCTGTGTCAGCTCTTCAGCCAGAGATCTCCTTCCAGCCTCCCTACTTAAAAGCTGGTTAGAACTAAAGTAACTAAGCAGTGGGTGGGCAAAGCAAGAGCTTGTAATTCTTTCTTTTTAACGCTTCACGGTAACGTTAGCGTAAGCGTCAGTGTTATTTAAATAAAACCATTGCACAGTGCCTGTGGCGCTGTTTTGCTAAATTCTTGTCGTTTCGTTCTCTGCGACCGCATTTCGATGGATACAAAATGCGAGATGCCTCAAGCACTTTAATTTAGGTGGGCTTCAAAAATGTAATAATAAGAAGAAAAACGGAAATTGTCAAAATTAATTTTGGGTTCTTGTTAATAAGATCCTGGTTATGGCACGTAGCAGCAAAAACATCGACACATGTGGACTGCGACATGATCTCCTAAAAATGGGCAACTAACCAGATCATTCACATCCTTACTACTAATAGTAGCGCAGCTCCAACGTAACGAACACACTCACAATTGAATGTCACGCGTAGTCTGAAAGGTATGTGCGCTCTAGAATTCAGTATTATGAGCCGTCATTATACCTTTTGCAGGTTCCATGTAGTAACCTAAATGACTTATTGTAAAGAACGCAGTTGAGCTCATTGGCACTGCTTTGTAGGTCAATACTGGGCGAATGTAATTCTGTGCTCTATGTTCTGTCAAACGAGATGCAGACGCGTACAGAGAGGATTGTGTCTAAATAGACAAGCGATATTTCGTCGCCGTGGATAGATTTGGCAGTTTTGCTTTGAATAATCCGCTAACATTCCTCTGTTGAACGGTAAGAAGTCCTATTACAATGCTTTTCTTTTGAATTTATGGGGAAAAAACTGAAAGAATTGAGTGAAAATTAGAAATTTCAAATAACTTACCTGATTTTAGTGGCGAATATAAGGCCGAGGACACTTCGCTTGAGAGTTACAATCAGGGCTCTGACTTCGTATAGCAGAACGTGAGAAAGCGAAATTAGTTTTGGGAAGTGCAACTTTCATCAGAGTTTTCTTGCTTTAATGGTAACAAAAAAAACCTTTGCACGTAGGCACTGTTGATCACTACTCTGAAAGTCAGAAAGTTTTTCAATAAGGCTCTTACGACAGAGGCTTGTTTAATTAGAGGGCGGTTCCACCATGCACGGTTAACTTTTCGTTGGCACGCGCAATCATTCCTCATGGCAAAAAAAAAAAGTTAGTATTTACAGCGTAGCACTAAATTTCTGCACAATTTGTTCAGCGCTGTTCCACGCCCGACGAGAGATGAGCAGGATTCGATGGTTCTTCCACACGCAGTATGCAGAGCTGCGGATAATATTGCGACACACCATTAACACTGATGAGAATGTGAGTGCGTTGGTTCCAACACCTGGGGGGCACTCGTCACATACTGCGACCTGTCCGCTTTCATTAACGACATTTTGTCCTCATCAATAAAAACACATCCTTTTCGAATAGATTACATTGTACCTAGTCAACCCGAGTAATTATGTGTGCTTGTTTTTACTGCGATGCGCTTTCTTTTTTTTTTAAAGAACAGGATCTTAACTTGTCAAAATGGTTGATTGGGCTAGTTGGTGTTCCATGATTGATTTTCAAGTACGAGCGCGATACGTAGACAGGGACAGGAAAGACACGGACAAGCGCTTGTCCGTGTCTTTCCTGTCCCTGTCTACGTATCGCGCTCGTACTTGAAAATCAATCAAGGATCTTAACGCTTTGTACGCGTCGTGCAGTAACAATCCTGTTCGAAAAACCGCTTACGATGTGCAAAATTTCTTTTTTTTTTTTTTGTACGTTATAAATTATTGCAACACATCTTTTTTTCTTCACTTCGGGCTTAAAATATCCGCACGAGGAGAGGAACCATCTAAACGAGAAACTAAACGCGTCGGTTGGGCGTAACGGTTAACGGCATTAGCATCTGTATTCAGGCGGTGAAACAGCATTCGCCAAAGCGACGCGTTCACTCATCTTCTGACCGCATCATTACAGAATAGGTTGTTTGTTACTCGTTGAAGCGTGAACTGCGACCACAGCATTAACGAACATATTTGATGCGAGGCAATTTCTCCCCGCACTGGGCGAAGGCCCAGTGCGGGGAGAAATTGACAAATGACGGAGCGCGCGCGCCTCATTCTCTCTCCTGTGCAGCGCCGCGATGAGCGCCCGGACCGCTGCCGTGAAACGAGAGCGGCGACGTTCCTCCCGCTCAAGCTAATTATCTTCCCGCTGCTTCGCATCCACACATGGTTCCCTTTAGCGGGAGATGGGGAAGTTTTTTTTTTTATTTTTATTTTGTTTTGAAAGGGTTTGCGCATGCGCAGTAGGGGTGGTCAAGCCGCACACCACCGGATTGAACCCCCGCTCTAAGATGCTTCACATCTAAAAGAAAATGTCTAACCGACTACACAGGTACAGCACAGAACGGCAAAAAAAACAAAACAAAAAAAGAGAGAGAGATTAAGCGAAACCTATTGTTTCCCTAATTCGAGAAATGACGGTCCTTCACTCTGCAGTTGTTCCTATGGAACCATTACTGTGCTATCGAATTGTGTTCACGCTGGCCACCCATTATGGAAGGCTTAATTAGCATTAATGAAAATTTTTTATGCTTCATTTATAGCAAACACTCTCGAGCCGTTCTTAATCTTCTTTTTTGTTGTATGTAAGCATGCCAGGGTTATCTCAGTGCACATTTCCTGTTCTTTCTTTTTTTAAAAAAATAAATTGAGATGTAGTACGGCAAATGGCTTGAGGATACCTAGACAACTTATTATTCAGAGAGATATGCTGAAGCAAAAACTGCTCGTGGGACTTTCATGAAGATGAGCAAAAGCACTCGCTTGCCTACAGGCACCACTGCACATTCGTCATTTTATACTGAGAGCTGTCGCCAATATACTTCATCCCGCACGAGATCATTTTCGAAGCAAGGGCGTGAGACAGATTCACCGCAGTTTGGCTAGACTGACCTATCTTTGTCAAAGGCGCCTTGAAGTAGGGTTAGTCGTTTACGTAATTCACGTCACGTCCTGTTGTTGTCGATACTCGCATTTCCAGATGACAAGAACCGACAATGATACCACATGAGCTGACGTCGAAAGAAAGTCGGCAAGTATATGACAAGGCGCCTTTGCGAAATATGAATATCTATTGAAACGTCGGGCAGCCTGTCTACGTCGTACAGCCTTCATACCACATTGTGTTGCAACGCCACCGCTTGGACCGCATGAACGCGTGGTTCTATCTCTCTATTTTCTTCCGTCTTTCTTTTCGCCCCTTTATCCGTTCTGCCAGTGCAGAGTAGCAAACCGGGAATACGTCTCAATTTCCTTGCTTCCCTCTCTCTCCCTATCCCTTATGCGTCGGCTTCTGCCTTTGCTTTGTATTTCTTTATCTTTAGAACGTTCTCAGCTCTCTTTCTACTCTGTATATTCAACCTTACTTCCTTGGTCCCGCATTTCCACTGCTACGTTACTTTTTGGGTAATGTTACGCACGCTGGGAGAGGCTCGGCTGCCTATCAATGCTGCGCTTTGTTCCCCAAGGCCCGAATACAAATCCCGAGAAAGACTTGCTTTCTGGCACTCGGACGGCGGAAATAGCCGGCGGAAACTTAAACACGCCGCCTAACAACCAAATGGGCCGGCGATTATGCATAGCAGGTCTGGCCAGGGAACACCTCCCTCTGCATAACTCCACATGCGATCTCCGCTAGGCTTGTTCCGGGCTCGTCGCTTGCGGAGCGAGGCATCGCGTTAGCGTCTGCAAATGGGATGCTATGACAAAGAAGGGCATTAGCGGGCACACGCACGACCCTGAATTTTGGCTTGCCGTCGAAACAAATAGCGGCGCGTATGAATGTTATGGGCTCACTGATGCTTGAGCTTGTAGCGTGATGACGACGGCAATCAGAAGTGTGGCGATGAGACACACATTAGGTGTGGTTACTATCCTACTTGTATGCTTCAGAAGAACTTAGGTGGTCGCTTAAAATGAACTTAGGTGGTCGTTTAAGGAATGCAGGCCTAAAACAAGGCTGACAGTGCTCAAAACTAGTGCGGAATAAACTAAAAAGGTCTGAAATAACACAAAAAATATAGAAATAACCAATAATTAATCACAATAACTTACTGAAAATTGCTTAAAACGCTTCTGAAGCATCCCGTTGATACCGCCGTAAGAGAGAGCGCCCCTAGCGCCCCTACCTAGGCAATAGCGCTGTAGTCAAGAGAGTCTCTGAGTTGCCCGTACTACGCGCTTCCTCAGCTTTCCCAGGAGCATTAAGCGGGGGGTATTTTACTACACAAGGACCTACACAAGAACGACATTAGCGCATAAATTAGAGCGGGATTTAGGAACACACCAATATACAGGGTGTTTTTTTTTTAAGCAATACAGATATTTCCCTTAAAAAGTATAATAGTTAGGCACTTGTCGTCTTCGTAGCCCATTTCTAGGCCGAAGCGGAAAGATTTTGCCACTGATTAGATCACTCCGAAATGATTAATTAACAAAATTATTTTAATTAACTTTGCAGTTATCAATTTTAGGCCGATTGTTTATATGGCGAAGTTGTTCTACGTCAAGTTTTATGGCGAGCCCAATTTTCAAAAATCAATAATATCGCGTGTAGTTTGAGAGATCCAACGTCGAATTCCGGCTTGAAGCAGGACGTGGACCGCCCTTGCGGCGCACCCGGTGCGTCAGTTCGGTATCTCCGGCACCGCGGTCTGGAAATTCGACGATTGATCTCGGAAACTACACGCGACATTTTGATTTTTAAAAATTAGGCTCGCCATAAATTGTGACGTAGAAGAACTTCGCCATATAAACAACCACCCTAAAATTGATAATAAAAATGTTAAATTATTTTTGTTTGTTAACCATTTCTGAGTGATCTAATTAGTGGCAAAAACTTTCCGCCTCGGCCTAGAAATTGGCGGCAAAGGCGAATAGTGCCTAACTATTGTAGCTTTTTAAGGAAAAAGCTGTATTGCTTAAAGAAAAAAAAACACCCTGTATAAACAAGAACAACATTAACGCTGTATTTACAGCAGAATTTATCGTTTACCCCTCGCATTTAGCAGCATCCGTGTATTGCACGCTCTCATTTTTCCTATAGCTCACACACACACACAGCCTTTGCTGTAACAATTGTGCTCGGGCTTGCATTCTTCCCTTGTCATGTTCCGGGTGCATGTTTCAAGGTATTTTACACCCAAGTATTTTATCATTGGTTTCGTGGGCGATGGAGTGGGACATGTGGCCTTCTTTTAGTTTAATTGGGCTGGGGCTGGCGCATGCGCCTAGCCCCACTACCAAAAATTGCATGCTCCTCCCACCCCTGTTTGGAGAAGGAGGCGCGCTTCAGCCTACCGCAGTGCAATGGAAGGCCTCGGCACGGGGTTGCGATCTTTTTGATCATCGCCAACCCAACACCAAGTAAGTATGCCGGACAACGTTTCAGGAATGTACGTCATTCACAGAAGGAGTGAAAATCGCGCAGGTAGCCTAGCAATTTAAATATTGATGCGTAAATATCCCATTGAGGCAACCGCAGATATGCAGTTATCACCTGACAAAGGACAATCGGCTTCACAAACCTGTATATTTAAACGAAGTAACTATGATTTTCATTAATATGAAACTTTCTTTTTTAGCAGTGAAGCTGTTTTAAGGCGGCCGTAAAAACTGTTGTGCACAATGTGTACAGTGAACTATCGTCATCATGAACCAGCGCGCGCTGTCTTCATTCTCCTTAAAGTGAGGCCGCGGCCGCTCGTGCGGCCGCGGTGAAGCTCTTTAAGCTATCATAAACCGACACGTGCTCTCTTCATTCTCTTTGTAGTGAAGTTGTTTAAGCTGCCAGTAACTTGAGCTCCGTCGTGCGAAACTCCTGAGGTGGGTATGCTCCACAGGAATTGAGCAAGCCCCACTACCGATTGCAGCAGGTGCGAGCGTTAAACAAAAACTCTGCTCAGCGAAGTGGAGCCTATGAACCACATGAAGAAAGAAATATATAGAAAGAATGGGAACGAGGAAATAGAGAGATGACAAGGCGAAATAAAGAAAGAGAAAGAAAGAGAAAAATTGGGAAAGACAAAAAAAAAGCGATGGAAGGAACGAGAAAGAGAACAAAAAATAGCGGAGCTTCCACTAAGTGACGCAAGGCTCGAAACAGCGAGGCTGGACAACCTTGAAGTCGAACGAAACAGCCAATAAGCTAGATGCAACCTAAGCAACAACTACCTAAAGCTCAGCAACGACCTAGAAGCAACCTAGAAAAATTTGCAGGACGCTTGTGGTTCGCCTTTAAGAGTAGAATGCGATAGGGTGATCGGGCCTCGTGCGCATAGCCGGCTCAATTGCAAACCTGCGGCATCGGTTGTCGGTGCATACCTCAACCACGCCTCAAGGAAACGAACTGTGCGCGTAACATAGGCTATTTCAAACTATTCTAGAATGCTTACTGCAAGTAAAGTTGCGGAGTTCCCTTCGCGTCGTAATCCTTCTTTTTGCGAATGAATACTTATCAATGAAGGGCCCACTACGCGTCTGTACGGCAACACGCGAACCTACGCAAATGCTCATTTTGTTGACGCTTTTGCTGATGATGATGATTAAATATGTCGGCGCCTTTTGTAATGGGCGGGCCTTTAAAACATTGATTCGCTGCGCAGTTCACGTGTTTTGACGCCTGGTGTGATTCTACGCTTCAGCCACGCAATATTGACTCCTCCCACTACATGACAATTATCTAGTGTTGTTTTCCGAAGCAGCTTCAAGCAATTGCGTAGCTCTGTGGCAGAACACGAGCTTGCCTCTCAGAAGGCTACGGTTCGATTCTCACTCGAACCGAAGATTTTTATAATTTATTAAATGCGAAGCATTTCTTAGCGAACGGAAGACACTTTGAACGTTTCTGTCCACGCATCTATCTATCTATCTAGCCGCGTACATCTGGGTGCATTGCCTCTTTAAGTTGGGGTAGAACGAAATTGGTATGGCAGCGTAAGAGAGTTTGACGAATATGACTGTCTGGTCATGACATAAATAACGCCAAAATCCCGTCGCGTGCGTCGTCAAACTCTTTCATCCAGACACGTGAAGCACGTACCCGTATACCACGGGCTCCGATATGCGGGAATGCGCCAGAGATGATTGACAGTTTATATCTACCAGGAATGGTGAGAGAACAGACATTAGAGACGCCGACCATCTAGCGGGGTCATGCTCTGACCTCCAAACTCTCTCTTTTTTTCTGCAACAAATGTTTTTCATCTCTCTCTCTCTCAGACATTGGTAATTAAAGTTCGATAGTGTTAGGAAAAACAGACATCGGCAGCGTTGACCTGACGAATGCAAAGAATAAAAGTCAGGATCCGAGCAGGAATCGAACCCAAGCATTATTCGTGGCTGTCAGGTATTCCACCACTGAGCCAAGCCAGGTCCTAAAGGGGCCCTGCAACACTTTTTGTGCATGGCCAGCAAACGCTGTCGATGGGTAGTCGAGGCTCCCGAGGACACGCGAGCCAAATATTATAGCGCAGCACGCGGCCTCGATTTCACAAGAAATTCTGAAAGTCAGCTAAAAATTGCTTTCTCTTTTCTCGACAAATGACGCGATAAGCTCAAAAATTACACGTCACAGACATTGTATCAGCCATTGGCTGATTTTGAGCTTGGCGCGCTCGGTCGTTACTGCGGCCGCCGCGAGAGGCCGCGACTTGTCCACGCGTGCGCGCGTGATCGCACTGAAAAGCGGCGTATTCGAAGAAAAGAAAAAGAGAAAAAGGGCTCGAGGTCACGAGGCGCGCGTGACGTATTTTCTTCCCCTCTGCCATCCCTCCCTGCTTAGCTTCCAGCGCTTTCGTCGGGACGAGAGAAGAGAGAATGCAATTGCAGCGTGCAATACATCTTTGTAACTCCGCTCGTACTTGATGGATTCTAAAAATTTTTGCGGCGGTGAATACGTGAGGCAATAAGCTCCTTTAGTGAGTCCATTCCATGGCTACTTAGAAAAGTGTTTCGGGGCCCCTTTTAAACTGCCTTGGAAAAAGGCCCTACGCCATCAATTCTAGTTGCATTGCTGGCTATCAAATTCTATAACAAAGCAATAAACATTACATATGTACTCCCATAGTACATGCATCATGTCGGGTTAACCTCAATTGTGGTTCCAGTGTTGGCTCCACATTTATAGCAGTCTGATTCACATTACATTCGTATTCTCGTGATTCAGAAGCTATATTCAAGCGTTTCGGGACTCCGGAGGAATCCGCTGACGAAAGTTACATGTGATATTCACACTATCGCACAGTAAAGTGCACTTCGTTTCGATAATACTGCCGTCTGTGCTCTGACATCAGTGCTGATGTTGCGTCAGACCATAAGTGACCCTTTCAACTCCAGTGTAGTCAACGTTCCTGGAAAACACACGATGCGCACATAACTACTACACTTAAAAAAATCACAGCATATGCACGGAGTGAATGATGATGAGTGGGCGAAGCTCCGGAGGTTCATCGGTAAACCATCGCGATGCCATTTGTTGTATGGCATCGCGATCATCATCGTCATCAGCGTCATCGTTATGACGCATAGTGGGTACATTCCATGTGGTGTGCCGTGATGGCAGCGTCATCGTCATCACACAGGACCTTGCAAATCAAGGTGGCTACTACGTACTACAAACTACAGGGGACGCACGCCTGAGGTACATCATCAAAGACGTGATGGTGCTTGGTTGCATGTGGTCAAACGATGTGCATGTGAGGCCATATTGCGATGCCATGGGTTGTATGGCATCGCGATCGTCATCGTCATCACGGCACACCACATTCCATGTGGTGTGCTGTGATGGCAGCGTCATCGTCATCACGCAGGTGGCTACTACAAACAAGGGACGCACGACCCATGGTATAAGGAGCTTCGCCCCTAAAATCACGCCATATCCACGAAGTGAATGATGATGAGTGGGCGAAGCTCGATCGTTTTCATCCATGACAGAAAGAGAATGTGTGGTCTGGAACGCGCTTATACTTCATGGTCATCAGCGTCATCGTCATCGTTATCACGTGTAGTGGGTACATTCCACTACACTGGAACGCGCTTATACCTCATCGTTATCACGTGTAGTGGGTGCATTCCACTATACTGCGTCATCGTCATCTTTATCACGTGGAGTGGGTACATTCCACTATACGTGGCTACCTACCTACCTACCTACCTACCTACCTACCTACCTACCTACCTACCTACCTACTACTACTACTACTACTACTACTACTACTACTACTACTACTACTACTACTACTACTACTACTACTGCTACTACTACGACAACTACAAAGGAGGGACAGACCCACACCCTTAGGAGCTTCGCCCCTAAAACACGACGATCCACCTCGTAACGCTTGGCTCAAAGCGAAAAAAATGCAGCATAGACAAATACTAGCTGACTGCTTCGCATGAAACCGATTCCGAGAAGGCGCGGGATCTGCCGAATTTTAAATGCGGCCCCGCCACGGTGGTCCAGTGGTTATGGGGCTCGACTGCTGACCCGAAGGTCGCGGGATCGAATCCCGGCCGCGGCGGCTGCATTTTCGAATGCGGCGAAAATGTTTGAGGCCCGCGTACTTAGATTTAGGTGCACGTTAAAGAACCACAGGTGGTCAAAATTTCCGGAGCCCTCCACGACGGCGTCTCTCATAATCATATCGTGGTTTTGGGACGTTAAACCCCACATATTATTATTATTATTATTATAATTTTAAATGCGACGCATTTCTTAGCGAACTTCGGTGACTTTGAGCTTATCTATCTATCTATCTATCTATATATATATATATATATATATATATATATATATATATATATATATATATATTCAGCAGGAACGTACAGTGGGTTCGGTCTGTATAAGAAAAAAACGGGTACACCTACGAGAAAGCAATACTTTTATGCCTTACGTTTCGGCCGTGGCACGGCCTTCGTCAGAGAATGACGAAGGCCGTGCCACGGCCGAAAAGGTAAGGCATAAAAGTATTGCTTTCTCGTACGTGTACCCATTTTTTTCACACACACACACACATATATATATATATATATATATATATATATATATATATATATATATATATATATATATATATATATATATATATATATATATAGCCGCCTACGATTTTGTGCTCTCCTGGCCGTATCGTTAATGGGATTTATACCAAATTTGGTATGGCATAACATGACTGTATGACGAACACGAATCATTGGTCATATCATGAAAATTATGACTAACTTGTCATGAAAAGTATGATTTACACGCCATAGCCATAGTGCTCCTGAGGCCGTTTTCTTAACTTGATATGTCCAAAAATTGGTACGATGAGACATTTCTGCCTGATCAACATAAATGACAAGTGGTAATATAAAAATCATGACCTGCATGTCATATTTCATTTGACTCTTTCTAGATTTTTTTCTCGCAACCAATGACACCGACGGCGACGCCGGAATTTGTGTGAAACGAGCTCTTCAACACTATCGCGTTAAAACAACATAGCTAAGAGCCTAGTAGCTAGCTAGAAGCAACCTAGCATCGCATAGCTGAAAGCCTAACAACTACCTAGAAATGGCCTAGCATCACCTTGCTAATGCCTCCATACAACCTAGAAGTAACCTGAAAACAACATAGTATCACCTCGCTAAAGCCTAGCAAAAGCCCAGGGCAACTTAGAAACAACCTTGCATCACCTAGCGAAAGCATAGCAACAACCTACAGGCAACCAGCTTATACTTCAGAATCGGAAAGCTTCGTTGTTTCAAGCCTTGCGCGACATAGTGCAAGATTTGCAAATTTTGGAATCTCTCCGTCACTTCCTCCAAAAAGGCGGCGCACTGTTAGATAGGACCCCGAATCCGGTTACTACATAGAAAAAGGATTATATCCCACACGATTAATATATACTACCGCTATTCAGTGCGCACTGTACTATGCACACGACCTTGAAAATTTCCTTCACCTTCACTGTAGTTTCACAAAGATCTCTAAAGAGTCGTGCTGTACGACCGTTCTACGTGAATTAGAAAGGGCTACAACATGCGCGGTTGACTTGCATGGCATCATTCATGCCACTATGAATGGAACAGCAGATGTGCCGATCATGAATGGCGGACCATGCTGCAGTGTACCGAGAAACAGAAAAGCATTAACAAAGGAAACAATTTTTCGCAGCGGCAAAATTTTTCTTTTCGCACGTTTTCTTTCTCCTTTCAGGCAAGGCACTACACAAGATTAAGCCGGTGTAACGACCGGAAACAAGAGCGCAATAGTTTGAAATTACTTTCGCAGAGTGTGGGCTCTTATAGTGAAAGTTTCGAACCATTGGCGTGCCTTCAAGCATTAGATTACACTTTGAAATGCGCTTTTAGAACGCGAAAGCTGTATACCTGACATATTACATCTCGCTTTTGCACGGTAGAGTGGCCGGTAACGACCTCACGCTTTCTGCGCTGTTTCCTTCTACTTTAAACCTTAACTCTGCCTATCTTTCTAAAGCCTGGCTTTTAGAAATTGTGTGCCGCGCTAAAATGAGTTTCAAATGGTTACACTTCCTATGCATATGCAAGACATATGAGCATTATATCGTGGACCTTTTTTTATAACCGCTGAGAAGGCTCGCTCTGAGTAATGGCATAAAGAATGGATTACATTTTGACAGTCACATGCACGGAGGAACATTTACACGGGCAGTTGAACCATGAGTGGAGCAATATAGAACTTCACGTCATAAGTCTCAATGTACAGCTTGTAAGATGCAATGTAAGTGGCAAGAAAGAAGGTTGTAATTGAAGTAGTTCGCTAGGTGTATGGACATTATACAGGCAAACTTACCAGTGGTTTATTTCTTTGATGGCATAAATATGTGGATCAGCTACTCTGCCAGATAATACGTAATTAAATAATAATTCAGGATTAATTTAAATTAATCATTCAATAACGCTAAAATTTTACAATGGCGAAAAGTCATTTAAGAAGAGAGAAATAGCCGGCGCCACACATAGGCACCTACCTCTCCTTAAACATACTTGTTAAAGAAAACGTAAGTATAGGTCTGAACTAAGCTACTAAATATTAGAATAAATTTTTGAGTTGTCGCGAAAATATCAGCGAATGCGCACTGGAACACTTGTAAAACGTCAACGCCTCGTCTTTATAGCACTGAACGGTACTTTTAGTACACCGTATGTTACCTGACTCTTTTTAGTGAACGGGACGCAATATTTTCGGCATATTAACCCAATCTCTATTACACTTCGTTGATGCTTTTGCAGCTGATGATGATTAAATATGTCTGAGCGCCTTGTAATGGGTGGGCCCTTAAAACACCCACAGGTTGCGCAATTCACAAGTTTTGACCCCTGGCGCGATTATACGCTTCTGCCACGCAATGTTAGATGCGTTAAGGAGACTCCTTTTATTACCTGACACTCGTATAATGTTTTTTCCGAAATGGTTTGTAGCATTAGCGTGGCTCTGTGGTAGAGCACCTGTTACATTGATAACCATTTTTTAGGGGCGAAAGCTCCTAAGGGTGTGGGTCTGTCCCTCCTCTGTAGTTGTTGTAGTAGTAGTAGTAGTAGTAGTAGTAGTAGTAGTAGTAGTAGTAGTAGTAGTAGTAGTAGTAGTAGTAGTAGTAGGTAGGTAGGTAGGTAGGTAGATAGCCACGTATAGTGGAATGTACCCACTCCACGTGATAAAGATGACGATGACGCAGTATAGTGGAATGTACCCACTACACGTGATAACCATGACGATGACGCTGATGACCATGAAGTATAAGCGCGTTGCAGACCACACATTATCTTTCTGCCATGGATGAAAACGATCGAGCTTCGCCCACTCATCATCATTCACTTCGTGGATATAGCGTGATTTTTTTATCGACAAATCTTCTAATGCACCGAATGGAAATCGATAAGAGCAGCTGTTGGTACACTTGTTCTGTTATAATTAATTTTACAGGTTAATTGGCGCTGATAATCAAGAACACACAGAAACAGCGACGCAATATTCTAATATACAATGTCTATTATCACGGAGGATCTGAACGTATAAGTATTTGTGATTTCATACGTACAAAAAAAACTACACAAAAAAAAAACTGAGATGTACACAAATGAGTCTTTTGAAGACTAATATACAGGTGATGGCAAAGCCCACGATGACATAATTTTTTAGTTCTTTTTCTTTTTCCAGCGCTGAAGTTTACATCAACAACTATCCAAATATAGAACGGCGAACATTTGCGGCTATCTACACTACACTATACTGTTTTCGTGCCCGTACGATATATTGACTGCATCAATATACAAGTATGTAGGTAGAAGTTCAACATGTTTATTCGGCGAAGGATTTCGTGGGAGGTGAAGCAGTGTATTCCTACATCGGTCCTCTCCTAAAAATAAAGTTTTCACTTAAGATAAAAAATGAGGTGCCCGAGCAATTTGCCTAAAAGGGGTCTCGGTTCAAATGAACTGATAGGGCGTGTCACTGCGTCCTATTCGGGGTTTCTGCTGTATTCACAAAAATGTTTCCCCTCATTTCAATAAGAAAAGCGTGTTTCCTTTTTTTTTCTTTTTTGTGGTCCAGAACACAATAAGGCCAGACGAGAGACCAGAGCCAAGGAAATACAAAAGAAGTTCGGTAATGACAAAGACGCAGTGATCGTAGACGCTGCTCGATACAAACGTAAACGGGGGTTTAACGGCAGCCGTAATTGATAGCGACAAACGCTGTAAGACGTGCGCGACGATATGAACCACAAGTAATGAGACAGCAGAAGAGGTAACCATAGCGCTCGCAGTAGCTCAGACAAACGCAACCGTGATAGTCAGTGACTCTCAGACGGCAATAAGAAACTTTGCCAACGGTGGCATCTCCCCGGAGGCACCACGAGTTCTATGTGCCGGGTGTCAAGCGCGCAAAAGAAATACATACATTGTGTCTGCACCCGCACAAGCCCTTCCGGAGAACCGCAACAATGCGGTGGCGCATGACGCAGATCGATGGCTTACGGACCAAGCTGCAATCTCAAGTACCACCCCAGCATCCTCCGCTCGTGACGGCGCTGTAGGCGAGTGGGAGTGGGAAGACAGAATGACCAGATAGAATGATATCACAGAACATTGTAGGTTACAGAGGGGCATTCCCGCCACCTCACCCGAAATTAACAAAAAAGCAGTCTTTCGAATGGTGGTGGTTACAAAATACGACGTATCCGAATCCTGCGCTCTCGCACATGATATATCCGGATATATATGAAACGGACAAATGCAAGCACTGTGAATCAAGAGCTACTTTGGAGCATATGTTATGGCGATGCCGAGAGATTAGTGCCCATAACGAGTACGCGGCCTCTAGTGACAGCCTTCGAGCGCGCTAGGAAGCCGAGCTGAGAAGTCCCACCATCGGAGATCAACTGTGGGCCGTGCAGCAGGCCGAGGAAGCCGCCAGGGTTCTAAGGACTCCTGGCCGTCACCTAGGCGGGGTCATTGGCCCGCCCCACCAAATCGCTGGACTCAGAATAAATTTCTTTCCTGCTCCTCCTCCGCTATAGTAATAGACCGCTCATATCTCTTATACTGTTGTGACGTTTCACAGGAATATGAAGTATCTTGGCCCAAAGACGGAGCTTTCCTGTCACTGGTCCAAGCAAGCGCGACATTTCACGTTGTTTTTGAATCCTTAATTCGCTAACCGGGCGTAGCTCTTCCATGCAAGGGAAATCCTGATCTTTCGTTCTTTCTTTCGCATTTTCCTTCTCAATACAGTTTCTATCAACGTTCAAACAGTGTCGCTTTCTGCTTTCTTTCACGGATGTGTCTCCTCTCTACAGCAGCAAGCCTTGTTCCTTCCTCCTCAATGAGTGCCTCCGGCTTATTTGTGGCCGTATTGAAAATCGCGATGCTTGCTCTTGGTCTGCTTTAGCGTTTTTTTAATGCATGTTCGCAGCGTCATCCCGTTTGCCCTGCAGACCTATTCACACCAGAGACCTGTTACAGGGTGGTTAGTCTCTGTGGGTCTGTGAGGTCGCGTGTGTTTGTCATCTTGCCCCGGGGTGTCGCCTATGTTCATTGCATTCGCTCTAACAACCACGTTTTTCGGGGATTCCGTCCGCCCACGAAGTGACAATGTTTGTCCAATCAGCCTAGTGAGTTATTCCCCTGAGCTTTCACGGGATTTCATCGACGCCGCTCCTGGTAATTGACTTAGCAGGCTTCATCGACTTATTCTCTGGCTGAAGTGTTTCTGTAGGCTCAGCTACAGAAGTAATTTCTTTTTTGCCCAGCCAGAGATATTCATTGCGTGTTTTTTTTTTATGTTCTGAGAGAACGCAACTGACATTTTCCAAAAACCAAAGTATGGAAATATGCGAAGCACTGTAGCTTTCTCATAAGCCAGGAAATCATCACCGGGCGTTTCCTAATTAGATGTAGCTACGGGGTGCAAACATTATTTCATCCATCTTTGCGTCACCGTCGTAACTTACCAGAGTTACCCTACCACCATCACGTTTTTCAATCTTACTGCGACCTGGTAGAGAATATTTAGTAGTAGCCCAAAAAGCAAGCAGAAAGTGGTCGCCAGCACTATATGATTACGTGCACATCTTATTTTGTCATTAATTTTTCGCAGACTTAGGCTGTCCCTGAAAGGCTGACGCGTGTACCATGCTGCGGCACGCTGTGCAAACTCGAAATATATGACGTCGGCACTGCAGACGAGACCAAGGTAAGTAAAATATAAACAAGTCGACGCCTGTATCGTAGATTATTAGGAACGGCGTCTGTGGGTTGCTGCGCGTGCACCATCCCACGGGTACAGAGTCAAGGTTTAACGCTGCATGAAATAAACTCTTGGTGGCGTCGCTTCTGCTTCCCTCGCTGGGATCAGCAGGGAAAGCAGTAATTGCAAGACCCAAGTCCTGTATAACTTAAGCGCCGTAACACGGCTCATATATCATCATTCGCGCTTTATACCAAACTTCAGCGGCGATCAAACATGCAACTTCCTTACTGCTACCTCGTGTCGGCGTGGCTACAACCCAAACCCACGCAACACATATTAAATGAGTTTGGAGAATGAGGAAAGCGTAGAAATTTAATCCGCTTGCACGCGTCTTGAATTCCGCATGAAACCATCTGGCCATAAAATTACCATAAACGGTAGAAACCATTCCTAGCACGATCGCTGTTGCTGTAACTAATGTCGTCCGAATGCAAGCAAATGCAAATGCTTCTTACCTACATCTAAGTCGCAGAGCACCAGATAGCTTGAACTATTTATTAGACCCTCTTTATGATGTCTTTTACGTTCCCTAACCCCCCATTATCAGATATAACAATGCAGCAAAGAACAACGTAGGGTTTGTTAACTTTAAGAATTTGCTGGTACCTCACGTGTCGAGACCTCGACATGATTATGAGGCACGCCGTAGTGGGAAATTTCCGAATAATTTTGACCACCTGAGGTTCATTAACGTACACCTAAGTCTAAGCGCCCCACCGCGCGTAGACTTAGGTGCATGTGTGGTCGGCGTGGCTGGGAATCGAACAGGCGTCTTTAAGCTAAGCAGCGCGACACCTTGCATGCCAAGCTGTCACGGCGAGTAGGGTACGTTAAGTTATGCAGGCTTAATTTTGTGATGAGCCCATTATTCATAATCAGAACAACTAAAAAAACCACACACTACGTTAAATTATACAGGTTAATGTTGCGACAAGCTTATTACTAGTAATAAATTTCAAGAGAAAATGAATATCGCAGGAAGACCAGCCTTTTGCCAGACCCACGAAACCACACCACACCATTTGCATTCGATACTTGAGCAGTTCATCGGCAGCTGTGACACTCTGTGTTGAAGACTCGAGTTCGCGTATGGTGCGTGCTCCGATATAAGCAGCATCTCTTCCGTATA
Source organism: Rhipicephalus appendiculatus (assembly GCA_030522465.1). NCBI lineage: Eukaryota > Metazoa > Arthropoda > Arachnida > Ixodida > Ixodidae > Rhipicephalus > Rhipicephalus appendiculatus. Next base: position 66,096 of record JALIZH010018356.1, on the reverse strand, counting down.
CTTGCTCTGTGGAACATGATTATGTAAAGTATTTGGGCTTGAGACATCAATATATAAACCCGTACTGAGGTGCTGGTGCACAAATGTCGCGTTAGAGTATGGAAATATTATTGTGACATTTGTAGAGGACTGTAGTCGGATGCAACTTAAGAACACCGTGGCCTTTTCTTTTCAAAGACGCATGCACACTAGCCTCCACCAATGGGCGCGCACTCCAGCCTGACGTCATGAGCCGCACGGCCGGTGTCATCGCCTTCGGAAAACATTGCCGAGTGCACGAGCAGGTCTATTTCTTTAGTCGCGGATGCGATCGTCTGTCTTGGAAGAGCTGCGTGGTCGGTCATCTGGGTGTTACTTCTAAATACTTCTTTAGTTGAGTCTTACTGCAGAATAAATTGACATCGGCACCTTTCAAGTGCCTCTGCATTACCTACTCTATCACCTTGCCTTATTTTAAAATTTCTCTAAACTATACAAACAACGTAACGAGCTCACGAGGCAATGAACTCGCCTCGAGTATAATTAGCCAATCCCTTTAATAAACATAAAATGAGTTAAGGAGACTACAGGACTTTCAACCTTCACCTGGGTTCGCCGGCTTCATAGCCATCATGAATAGTGACAAAGCTGTTCCACAGAAGATAAGTAATGATGAGTGCTTTCGAGGGAGCAACATATAATCAACGAACTGTCGCTGGAAACTCCCTTCCACATTTCAGCCTACGCTCTAACGCAACAACATGTAATGCAACGAATGTTCGTTATCCTCACTTACCGTGCTTACCATCGGCATTGCGCGCGCTTTTCTGGATGGGAGCCGGAAGCTGATCGGAATCTCGTGCTGGCATGTTCCCGTCGTCTGAGGCGAGGTCTACGATGTACATACCTTGACGTTACGTTCGTTTACCGAGACGTTAATTCTTTCATCTCGTCGAGCGCGTTGCTTGAGACACTAATTCCATAAAGCTAAGCTTCACGCTCGCGCTGTAATCTTGCTGTCTCGTGACATTAGGAGGGGCGCGCCGAGTTAATCCTTCCCTGGATTAGTGGAGGATGCGATGAAGGCAGCGGCCAACAGAAAAGGTGTCTGGCCAGTGGTTCGATAGCGCTAACACTTGTACACGGTTGGCGGATTTGCCATAATTTATTTCCTAGCATTTACGTTTTATTTTATGAGTGCTGAACCACAGGTCATCGGTTCGTGCCTAGGCTTTGTAAATTCCAATGTAAAACCCAAGCAAGTTAGCCTCCATGCAGTGTGCACAACCATTACAAAATTGGGCGCTTATGCATTATTGTTAAGGTCCGTTTAAGGCTTTAGATGCATCATCAAACGCGAAAATTGACCGGCGAAAATGCAGCCCTGGGGTTAACATGAGGGATGCAAAAAATCGTCACACTTTTCCTTACCGTTCTTGCCTATTAAGAGCAGTAGCTGAAAACCACAAATGATTTCAGGCTGATCGCAGAGCATTTACGGTAACAGTGTACTTTTCTTAACATCGGAGTTATAAGTTATACTGAAATTTTCACGCGCACCCTTCCCTAACTCTCAAGAGCCCCAGTTGAGTTCCTTATGACGTCATTGTGCATCCAAACCATCGCTTCTCAACGAAGATTTCCAGAAGTTCCTGGAATTCTTTCCACACTCAATTTGCCCTTGCTACAAACACGTTGATTCGATCTCTTGAGTGCAGAAAGAAGAAAGTGAGTGTTTTAACTTACTTATTTTCCATGTTTCTTTTGTTTTTTTTTATACCGCGTTACATGAACTTATATCACCCACCGCGCTCGTGTCTTTGTGCCCCTCGCGCTGTCAGCGCGCTTGATCGTTCCTTTTACAAAATAATAATAAAAAAAAAACGATGCCGTTTGGTCGCCTTATATATCCGGCCATTTTTCCCGCCACCAAGTGCCTGATAGTGGACAGCTTCTAGTAAGCGGGCAGTAACGTTTTATGTTCTCACCTCTTGTAGAGCCAAAACCAAGCGGCATTCCTTGCAGAGTCCGAAATTGCTTTCCCCGAACAGCGCAGCAGTTTGCGAAGTGCCCAACAGATTCATGCTCATAGAGTCGCAGCGCAGAACTCTCTAACATTGGACAACAATGTCCAGGCAATCCAAAATAATAAAAAAAGAAAAGAGTGCGGAGTTTTACGACTCTTGTTTGGGTTTCGATTTGGTGTTTCATGCTAACGTGTAGCATAGAATTGAAAGAGAGACAGAGTAAAGTGTGAGTTACCGTGCTATTTCGCTTGCGGCCACCGCTCCCCCCCCCCCCCCCCCCAAACAAAAAAAAAACCGTTTTTCAATCCCATAGTCTTCAGTGTTGTTTCTCGTGTGGTCTGCAAACACTGCTGAATCCCGATGACACTGTGACTTGTAGACTAGTGAACATGGTTTTTTAGAACTGCTTTTTTTTTTCGTGTACACCAGTCCAATGCACAAAACTATCATTCCAGTGCTGGTAATAGAATTCTGGCGTGAAGAGAAGTATGTTATCCCAGTGGGTGAATGAAATACAAGTTAAATTTATACTGAACGAATGACAGTAGTAAGAAGCAATGATGACATTTGTCAAGCTCAGCGCATTTCGTAATCTGCATGAGAAATGACTGATTCTGACTAAAGCATACCAGACTGTCTCCTATCTAATTCGAGCACAGCCTAACTGCCATCTGGGTTCGACGAGAAGCGGTTATATCTCAACCGAGTGGTTCCGAGAAAGACATATTAAGCCAATTTACATAAGAAACATCCTCAGAGCTGAATGCCAAATTTACATACGCACTGGGATAGCTTCAGTCGGATAACCTGTCACAACGTGGCTGCTTATGTTATCCAAGATACGGACGTCGAATTCGGCTTTGAATTACATTTCGGGCTCAGAATTAACGATGAACTGCCAAACTGTCACAGCCACTGCGTTTCGCGATTTCATACACAAGAAGCACGGTCGTAGTAATCGAAATCAGTGCCTTTGCAACATGAACAGACTTTGCAATATAGCCTTGCGACACATCTGAAATCGCAGAAGATTCGCAGTGCGTGTAACGTCTCGCTCCTTTGCTTAAGAACAGCAGCATATACCGCTTTGAATGAAAAGATAGATTGAGAATAGTGTGGTCCACAAAGTGCCATAGTGTTAATATGAATTCGCCTTCTTCTTGTTAAAAGGGTATGGGTTCGAGCTGGTTGGTACGGCTTCATTAACGCGAAACAGCGCGAAAAAAACGAGGACACAGAAACAGACGGGTCCAAGCGCTGACTACCAACAAATGCGTTTATTTGTGCGTACACGAATACGTGGTGACAGCCTTGCGCATTTGCTCTTTGCACGTTACACTGGTGCACTAAAGTAGCTGTCTGGTTTTGACACATTCGTACCCCGATTTTTTCCGCCGCTATTGCTTCTCGCGGAAAGGCCTGGAGGAGAGGAAGCCTTCATGCAGGTGTGAAGTGAACACGGAAATATGGACGAAGAACAAATGAGAAAGGAAGTCAGGCGATGCCGGAAACTTTGTTTTGGGATAAATTGTTTGGCTTTTCTAGCGATGCCCAATGAGAATGAGTGACTTGAGAGAACAATTCATTCCACCGTGAAAATCAGACTGTAAGAAACGGTGTCTCTTACGTATACAACGTATACACTCCTTCTTCACAAGTGAAGTGATTGCTACTTATACGTCACAGAAGCGTTCTCTTAGGAAGATTTGCGTTACACTATAATTTGAACTTGCTTCGTCAATCTTTGGAGATTTCGTTTTACCCTTCGAAAAAAAAGGAAATAATTATCAACGCACTTAAAGTTACTCGACTAAGGTCAGCGGCCTGATAAGGATGTCGAAAAAGCGATATAGATGAAAAAAAAAAACAGAATAAACAGCGCCATGTCGTATGTCTAAACTAATAATGCACAAACTTATTTTATTGCCACGCGCCTTTCTTATTTTTCTGTACTCGGTTTTCGCCCACAAAGACTGCCCGCATGCTCAGCGCAAACCGCGCCTCATTGTTCTAGAAGCTTCACGATTATTGTAGGTCGTTGTGTTAAGATTGCGCGCAAGACGCGAACACTCGAGCTTATGCCAGAGCTTGCGTGACAACCAGTGATAAGACTAGAATGTTCGACGCGTGATGTATAAAAGCCCGGTGCGTTCCAACGATGATGAGTTGATCGACGGCCGACGCTCTGTTCGCCGCTATCAGTACCAGCGTTTATTGCTGTAATCTCACCTTCAGTTTACCGGCCACAAGTTCGGCTGAAATAAAGTGTTTCATCTTGGACTACTGCCTACTGCCTTCGTAACATCACGACCACGTGACATCTGGTGGAGGTGTTGGGTAGCAGTGAGATTCTGCAAGGTCGCAGCAGAACTCTATCTTCAGACAAACTGGCCGTCATATTCTATAATTATAACTATGCCTACTCAGCACCTTTATAGATCATCACCTTTTAGTTAATTCTTAGATCGTCTTGGCTCCAATTTGTTAGCTCGTCTTAAATAATAATAATAATAATAATAATAATAATAATAATAATAATAATAATAATAATAATAATAATAATAAAAAGCACCTTTATTGATCATCTTTTAGTTAATTCTTAGATCGTCTTGACTCCAATTTGTTAGCTCGTCCTAAATAATAATAATAATAATAATAATAATAATAATAATAATAATAATAATAATAATAATAATAATAATAATAATAATAATAATAACTTTTTCTGCATCAACAGGAAGGAATAAAACACTCGTGCTGCTACGGAAGTGCTAGCAAAAAGCATTTAATGGCTTGATAAAGTCCAGTGCCCCGTTTACAAGGCCAAACAAAGCAACACAGCAGTAGTCATCAAATAAGTAGAAATAACGAAAAGCCAATAAACATCGCCATTGTAACTCTTGCACTTAAACACTCTGTAATAAAGAGAATAAGAATAAGAGCATTAAAGAGGAAGGTAGAAAAGAATTAAGAATGAAAAGAACACCAAATGGGCAGCGCGTAGACAGACCAAACCTGGCACTCGCAGTGGTTAGATGGGGTGAGGTTGCCAATACATCAGCCAAGGAAGTGTGTTGGTCCGTGACTGTGCCCATCTATGCCTCTTGGGTGCACTTCAGAATTCTGATTACTAAGAAGTAGGCCGCCATGGCCTTCGGAGTTCCTTTCACTGAGTTCCTTTCCTTTTACTTGCTTTTCTTATCAGCCGTGAGACATTACTAGCCGTTCCACAGGATAACTTTGGTTCATTATATTCGTGAAGAACAAGAGAAAAAAAAAACGGACTACAGATTCAGCGTTATCGTAGCTTTCACTCCCTCCAAAATGGTTTTGCTCTGATCCCAGTAAACTTTATTAAAGCGCTTCTTTTTTTTTTTCTCACTTCCGCCCCAGGGTACAACAGCTGGATGTAATACGTTCCTTTCACCGTGCATAATTCTGGCTGCATCCCCGAGAATAATGGCAGAATTAGTAAACCTTGGCTGCTGAAACTTTCGCGAGTCGGTAACTGTAGCTAAAAACGTGTAAAGGCACACCATCATGCAGGGTTAAGCGGCTAGCATTAATTCGCATTTAGGTCTTATCCTAACTTACGTCTTATGCAAAGAAAAAACTAAAAAAAGAAAACCAGAACATCAATGACAAACGACCAGCAGAAGTTTGTCCTTACAACAGAATGCGCACGGATGCTTCTAGCACACCGCGTCTCTGCACAACAAATGAGTCCGCCATGCGTACAGGTTTCTTTGCGGTTTTTTCTCTGTGTGGGGAACAACATCGTTGCGTGCGACTTCGATTCCCCTTATAACCTCGGCACGCCGTCGGTAATGCCTGCGGAAAGTCACAGTTCCAAAAGCGTAAACTCATTCCCGCGCACACAGCGAGCATTCATTACTCATATGCACACGTCCCTAGCAGGCAGTTATGAGCGGCCACGTACACATCGCGTATATAATGCAAACACCAACACTGGGTTTCGTTGAGTCAACGCATTGGTTACCGGACCCGCGGTAGTTCCTGCGTGAGCTGGCGAGATAATGCGAGTTTTAGGGGCGAAGCTCCTAAGGGTGTGGGTCTGTCCCTCCTCTGTAGTAGTAGTAGTAGTAGTAGTAGTAGTAGTAGTAGTAGAGTAGTAGTAGTAGTAGTAGTAGTAGTAGTAGTAGTAGTAGTAGTAGTAGTAGTAGTAGTAGTAGTAGTAGTAGTAGTAGTAGTAGTAGTAGTAGTAGTAGTAGTAGTAGTAGTAGTAGTAGTAGTAGTAGTAGTAGTAGTAGTAGTAGTAGTAGTAGTAGTAGTAGTAGTAGTAGTAGTAGTAGTAGTAGTAGTAGTAGTAGTAGTAGTAGTAGTAGTAGTAGTAGTAGTAGTAGTAGTAGTAGTAGTAGTAGTAGTAGTAGTAGTAGTAGTAGTAGTAGTAGTAGTAGTAGTAGTAGTAGTAGTAGTAGTAGTAGTAGTAGTAGTAGTAGTAGTAGTAGTAGTAGTAGTAGTAGTAGTAGTAGTAGTAGTAGTAGTAGTAGTAGTAGTAGTAGTAGTAGTAGTAGTAGTAGTAGTAGTAGTAGTAGTAGTAGTAGTAGTAGTAGTAGTAGTAGTAGTAGTAGTAGTAGTAGTAGTAGTAGTAGTAGTAGTAGTAGTAGTAGGTAGGTAGGTAGGTAGGTAGGTAGGTAGATAGCCACGTATAGTGGAATGTACCCACTCCACGTGATAAAGATGACGATGACGCAGTATAGTCGAATGTACCCACTACACGTGATAACGATGAAGTATAAGCGCGTTCCAGTATAGTGGAATGTACCCACTACACATGATAATGATGACGATGACGCTGATGACCATCAGGTATAAGCGCGTTCCAGACCACACATTCCCTTTCTGCCATGGATGAAAACGATCGAGCTTCACCCACTCATCATCATTCACTTCGTGGATATGGCGTGATTTTTTTCAGCACGAGGCAGCTGAAAAGTCATTTTTGACAGATCACTAGTTCGAATATGGGTGATGTTTTGTGTAACTCTGGTGTTATGTTTTTTTTACAAAACATGCATACATTTATTGCAAACGCTATAAGGTGCGGATCCACTGCAAATCAGCGCGACGTCATTTCCTTTGGTCTCGTTGCGGTCTCTAAACTTTAGCAGTATTAATCTCCGGAGGTTCTCTGTGAGCAAAGTTGGTGCAGTGCTGTGCTGTGCGATTACAATCGTGCAGTGCTGATTACAATGGCACATCACCGAAACGTCAATATATGGCTTTGTTCAGAAACACACCTCACGCGTTTCTTAATCATCGTCTTACATTGTTTAACATGTACAGTCGCGGCCTCTGTTAGATGCGACACTTGCACGCAGAGCATGTCTAGATTTCATTTTCTTGCATAAAAATAAGGGCTTAGATTTGCATAAGGCTACTGGTGGTGGACAGCTCAGACTCTTTCAGACAAACTAGTAAAGCGCACGTTCAATCTTTCCCCATCCACTTGCAGTTAGGGGGGCCAGCAATAAGAAAGGTGCTCATTCGAGTGTTGCATCTAACAGTGGCCGCGACTGTACGTACCACTGTCCAATAGAATAAGCGAATACGCAAATTGTGCCCCTCAGCGCTTAAAGTGTTTGCTATTCAATAGCTGTGCGCCTGGAAACTACGCGCATGGAAACTGCGCGCGTGGAAAGTACTGCGCTCAGTTACCTTAAATTTGCAATACATGATACTGGCAATAAGCTTACAAGCTCATGCTGACTGTCAAAGAGAAAAGTGCTGCGCTGCAATTTCACTCTCTATGGTTTTCACACGCTACAATATCAGTCTCAAGACCCTGCCCGTTTAGTCTTATAGTAGAGGAGCACTCCAGCTATTATTGCGTCTTTGGCAATGTTTTCCTAGACATGCTAGTTGTGACACGAATGTGTCGTGGTATACTTGTCGGCCTGCTGACACAAGATTGTTTCGCGGATGTAAAAATTCTCTCTCGTATCTAATTCCAGAGGAGAACCCTTATTTTATATCTGTGGTGTCTAACGCCATACAGCCAGTATTTTCAGCTCGTCACGCAAAGGAACAAGTCTTTCTTGTATTTTCAAGCAAAGCGCCTTACTCACTAAGCTATTTTATGACTGTGCTGTTTAAAAGATGTTCAAAAATTATCATCCTTACTTGACCTTATCTGGAACTGCCTGTGAGCTTTCTTCCTTGGTTCTATTGGGAGTGCTGCTAAATGCTGAAAAACGAAAATGTTGAAATTTAACAAAGCAGAAGAGACCCACGTTGATGTTGAAATATAACAGCCGAACAGATTCAAGAACTTGCCTATATTTCTTCTGTTCGCGCTACTCCATAGGTCAGGTCTGCGCTTTGCCTAGATTATCAGAACCATTGGTCTATCTTGGTCCATGTATAATAAGCAAGACAGACGCAGTTGTCATGCGAAGGAAATCGCCACTTTTAACCTCCCATGTCATAAATCGTAACTGATTGCGTTAAGAATAAACTATCTGTCAGATGTAAGAATTTGTCATTCAAGCGAATGTGATAAAAGGGAAGAGAAATGAACAGCGTAGGAACTGCGTTACGCCGCTTCACCGTACCAATGTCGGCGTGGGCTCTGTATAAAAAAGCCCAGTTGAGAAAAAGAAAGTACGATTGTTATCTACTCAAGCATTCTAGCTGCAGCCACCTCATGTCATGAGAAGTTCAAACGGGTTTGATACGCTGAGACGTATTGTTGACTGATTTTTCTTACATATTCATAACCTCCGTTGCACCTCACCGACACATCGCCGACAGGCTGTATAACGGAGTGCAAGTAACGCGTTCAAATTTCATGCTATGGACTGGCACATAGTGAAAGAAACATGGGGAAAACGTCATTTCTTGGTGGCAAGATGAATGCGATAATGTGCGCCCGATGAACATTACGTTACATTAATACCAGATACTGAAAGGGCGACTTGGCCGTCAATCTAGAACACCGTGGTCTAGAAACTTGCTACGCGTGCATGAGCACGGAGATGTGACAGGAGCCAATAGGGCGTATGCAACCACTGCCCATTGATAAAATATTCCTGCCCAGCGTCTTGCATTATTCCTGAAGTCGTTCCTCAGCTGGCGGACATCTCTTCCTTTTCATTTCTTTTCTGTTTTATTTTTGCTTGTTCACTTTTCATTAGGGAAAGTGGCAAAAAGAGACTGGAGAGAGGTACAACTAACGTACATTACGGAACTCTGCGTGCACAAACAGCCCGGCTTCAGAATGTTGATTGGCGGAAAACTCGTTGCGGGGCCCCCCATACCGCAACCACATCTCTTGAAGTCTCCGAAGTGATTCGATTCAGGTGATTGCGTTACCTACGCAGTGATCAACGCAGTAGACCGTTCGAGCTGCTTCACATTAAAGAAGCGACAACCTTTCCAGGGCGAAATGGCGTACTGCTCCCGCATGCCTTTCTACGAGCCGCCTTTTTATTAAGTTCTGTAAATTTTCCCTCCCAATTCGATTACCTTTAATTCAATTGAAGTCGGCCTCTACTTGTGGCCGTTTCGTTTTAAGTGCAATGTTATAAATGAAATTAGTTGGTCACGCGTACGCGCGTGCCATTTAAAGCGCGCGTTTATTCGAGAGACAGTTGGTGATTGCCGTAAATACTCGCGTTAAAGCTCCTATTTGAACAGGCTGTCACAGCGAGCTAAGCCTTTCTGAATGAGAACGCGAGTTGTGCACTTTTAGTGTGCATTATTGTGAAGTAGAGCACTGCACGGGCCGGCTTTTTCCGGCCCGGGCCCGGCCCGGCCCGAAAGCGCCATGCTCAGGCCCGCCCGAGCCCGGCCCGGTGTTTTTAAATACGGCCCGTACCCGGCCCGGGCCCGAAAGGTTTGGGCCCGGCCCGACCCGGCCCGACCCGGCCCGGCCCGGCCCATTTCAAAAAATTATTTTTTGAGCATAAACGAGGCGCTGTCCAATCTTCGCTTATAGTGAAGATACCAGCCACGCACAAGATAGTTCCAGGACAGTGTTGTGAGAACTTATGACAGTGTCACGATTTTCACTGGTACTATGTTTGCCATCGGTTAATTACGCCCGTAACACTTTTGCGAAAGAATTGCAGGGGGGATATATGAGGAAGCACAGCTGGCTGTCCATGCACGAAGCGCTAACCATGCAATGTTATTATTGCATTTCAAAGAACGACTACAACATACAGCGCCCACATAAAGTGGAAAAACAGCGGACATTTATAGTCGAGCTTACATTAATTGCTGACAAGCTGGGACTTTTGAGTAAATAGAGCAGAACATATCCTGCAAACTTGGTTTATTGCGCAATGCAACGAGAGAGAGAAAAAAACGTGCTCTAACTACTCCTGGGAGGGTTCGCCACGCTGGGTCGCTTGTTCTGACTAAAGGAGGAAGAAAGTACACCTTTCTTGCATAACTTGTCACTCTCCTTAAACTCGACGTGTCCGAAAACAAATCGTGACGCAGGGGAGTCCAATAGTAAGGTCATATTACGGTTACCTAAAAATCTGTAGCAGGGCCAATTGAATATTTTTCTTAATTTCCTTACATAAAATTAAAACGAATAAATCCATCAGTCAATGAAACGAACTTTTATTTCTCCCAAATATATATAAGAGGATGGTGGAGAAAGAGCCGCATAAACTACAGCTTAACAAACCTGAAACGTGCAGCTCGCGAGCAAGTCGCACTTACGAGAACACATACGAATGCCTAGGTGCGTGTGCGTGTAGGCGCGGGATGCCTTCTAGCGCGGCCTTAGTAGAATATTCTTGATCTTTAACGAAGATACCCCGATTCCCCCCTCAGACACCCGTAGGGTCCCGCACTTTGACTAACTCGATATAACGAAACAAATTTCGAGATCCGTCCCGATTTAACAAACCTTTTTTTTTTTTTGGAAAATGAGATAGAGAATTGATCATTCTTTGTCTATTTTTAGATAACACCCCAAAAGTTATTGATTGCGAGCAAACGGCAACATCGCGGAACACCTTTCTCCAATTTAAACTGCGTGGTCCATTGCTAACAAAACGCAAGCAAGCCAAGATCACCGACTTCTTTGCTGGGAAATAAATATCTTGTCACCTGTGGCCCTTATTGTTGAGGTAACAGAGAGAGAAGTAACTTTATTGAGAGAAGCAACTTTATTTTAAGCTAACAATTTTTGTTGCTTCATACACCCTGGAGGTGGCGGTCGTTTCCTAAGGCCGCTATTTCATTTTTCGCGCCTTTACGCTACGCAAATATGATGCCATGGTAGCTTTCCGGATGCCGCTACACCATATAATCGAATGTACCGAATTAAGTAACCGCGAAATGCCGTCTTCGGTTTAACGAAGTTTTCGATTTAACGAAATAATTCCCGGCTCCCCTCAAATTCGTTAAATCGAGTTTTAACTGTATTTGTGTGTTGCAACAGAAAAGTCACTACAAAGCGCAAGATTAATACGAAAGCGCGCGTGGTAACGTACGGCACCTTAGCACTGCGTCTTACAAAAGAGGCGCTCGGTAAGACAGCTGGTAAAGAAAGCAAAAATGCAAAAAGAAAGAAAAAAGTGTACAAGGCGCGAAACCAATACCCATTCACAGCAATTCAGTCGGACGTATTAAACAGAAATGAGGAAATTAGTGACCTGACGAAACACGACGACATTCTGTCTACAAACTTTAAAATGAGTGTCCTGGACTTTCCTTTCGCACTGTACATCCGTGACAGTAAAGCTTTGTGACTGTAGTAGAGCGAAGAAAGCTTAAAAACTGCTAACTTACCTCCGAGTCAATTCCAGTTATGTGATCGACTGATGAAGTAGCCCTAGCAACTCATGAGGCTATGAAATCTAGCCCAGTTGAAGAGCCAGTGGTGCCGATGAACAGTGTAATCGACGTCAATAACGCTCGGTGACGCTGAGGTTTTCTTAATGTAACGAGCAGTTCATTTACAAAATTGCAGAACTACACTCGGCACCGTGACTCTGGTTATCCACTTGGCCCCTTTTCAAATGTCGAGCCAGAGAGAGAGTGAGTTGATATTTCTGCAGGAATCACGTGACTCTCGTGAAGCGTGCGTCGATTGGCTTCCGTGATGAAGACGCTGCCGTGTGCGCCGTATACATATCACGCGTTCGGCGTTCGGCGCCGCTGCGGAGCCGTGACTCGCCAACGGAGACGGGCGCCGTGGTGGCGCGGCGCCTACGCCTCCTCTCTCTGTCTATCCTCGGTCTTTTAAAATTCGTTGCGTTGGTTGCGTGTCTCGTAGTTTTGTGTTCGACCGAACATGCGTATCTTCGTAGTCGCGTTGACCAGTCTACAGAGTCACGAAGGCGGAAGCAGGCGCGGCGGGCATGCGAGCGTAGCTGCATACTCGAAATGTTTCCCATGATACTGATGGGCACATCTTATATGCACTAATCTGGGCAGTGCACCGTTGCTTCACTCTTGCCGCAGTGCTGCTCAGCTATACCATTTCTTTTGATACACGGTACCCAAGTACGTGTTTCACTCAATATAATGGCGGGAACATATATGAGACAATTTGCAGAAATTATATGTAACATACCGACGGAGGCAAAATGCGCGACGTCTTGTATTGTGCGATTTCAGTGCACGCTAATGCACTTCAGGTGGTCTAAATTACCCGGAGCCTTCCACTGCAGCGTCTCAGATAGCCTGAATAGGTTCGGGACGCTAAATGCCCAAAAACAACAAAGCCAAACAGCATTGCGCGCCATTGCCGACAGTGTATGAGAGTCGGGCCTGATACGGGCCTGACCCAGGCCCGGCCCGGCCCGGGCCCGAAGCTCATGGGCCCGAGCCCGGCCCGGGCCCGATCTAACAATTACTTACCCGGCCCGACCCGGCCCGCGGGCCGGGCCGGGCCCGGGCCCGTGCAGTGCCCTATTGTGAAGAGCCACCTACACACACAGTTTCTGACGTGGTATATAATTTCAAGCGTTCGTCATCGTATACACCGCTAGTTTAGCTACTCATAAAAATATTTTTATAGGATCAACGCTGGTCCATCGTGCGTTGTCAGTGTCACCATTTTACTTTCTTTAGGGGGTGACGCCATACCAGAAATATTTCCAGTAGCGGGTCGCCAGATATGAGGCGTTAATACATGCGCACTACGGTATGTTCTAAAAAGAAAAAAAAAAGAAAAAGCTGACGGATGTTTTTTTCGATATGTATTATGTCCTCATTAAATATTTATAAGTGTAGAGATAAAGAAAGAGATAACTTATTAGAGGTCGGCCTGAGCTTGTACGCTCCAGCATGGAACTCTGCACAGGGAAAAAAGAAAAGGGGGGGAAAATTGTGAGGAGGTATGATGGTGGAGACGATAAGAGGTGATGCATATGCGCAATATCCACGTAGCACAGCGATTTACCTAAAGCTTGCTGTACACTCCAGTGCTATTGAGAAAATCCAGAAGAGCCTCCTGAAGCCGCTGTTGACACCACCTGATCGCACATAGCAGAAAAAGTACAAGTTTCACTTAATGTTTCTACTCCGATACCTGCCGGCTTTGAAGCCAGTGCATTCCGTTGTGTCACGAAGAGCAGGCAGTCATAAAATATATGTGAACTATCACTCTTAGAGCACTCAAACTATCAGGCATGATTAATGAAGCTTAAACCAAGCTTATCAAGAAAGACCCTTGTATTAAATTATTTTAGATGCAAATGTTTCTTAATCAATGAATGTGTTTAATTTCTCTGTCTTACTGTTGTAGCTCTCGAATATGCTTCGAGACAGCCATAATGCAATGAAAGAAAGGCAGGGAGGCTAACCAAATTTGTAGCATCCGGTTTGCTGCCCTACACTAAGCGGTAGGAAAGGGAAATAAAAATAGAAAAGGCAGCGGAGAGAATAGCAGACACGCAAAAATTGGCTGTGGCTTAACTCAGTTATGCCTCTGGGTGCGTAACGAGAGGTAAGGTTAATGTTATCGTTTAGCTTGGTTCTCCGTACACTCTTAATCAGGTCCTGGCTAAATGCTGGCTATATCCAGGAAACCAGACGAAAAATGTCCGGCTTCCTGGTTATATCCAACACTTTAAGTGGGACCTGACTAAGAGTGTACGGTTACGCTTCTCGAGGCGTACGGCTCTTTGTTATTCCGTCTCCTCTGTTCGCTGCCTCCTCTTGGTTTCGTTCCGAGGATGAAGCCTGGTTTCATTCAGTCTCTCCGACTCACTTTCCATATCTGCCAACGAATCAGACCGAGCCGCCCCTTCTGTATATACGATGCAACGCCGGCTCCTCCTCTGTCGTCATGCCAGGTATCACGGCGAGCGGCACTGCCACCTGCGGCGGTTGCTAGGCAACGGCTCAGCTGCTCGTGGTGTGGCCACCGGCCACAGCTAAAGGGCGAGAATATGGAAAATGTAGCTCTCACTAAAAAAAAAAAGGGGGGGGGGGGAGGTGCGAATCGGGAGTTCTAGTCTTTACAATGGGCCACTGCCACGCAAAAAGTTCAGTGAGGCCTTGATTGATTTCCGGTGTGAAGAGAGTTCGGGGAAGACATTCTAGCACTGACTGTTGCGATAGGGGTCCATCGTGAAGGCGTGCCAACACAGCCGCTAGCTGCAGTCTGTGAGCTCTGTATATGAGGGCAGTGATAAAGAACGTGCTCTATCGTTTCTTCGTTGCCGCAGTGGTTGCAATCAGCACTGTCTTACATGCATGTTTTCCTTCTCGTCCTATATTATCAACATGACGCCGGCCTCACATTGATGTAATGTATGGAGGTGGTCTGGATTAAAGCAGACGACGCCACCAGGAAATGCAAGTCACCCACGTTTGCAATAATCACTGCGGTGGAGCTTTAATACTCGTAATAGTTCGCAGGTGGGATCTTTTGGCGGCATCTCTTGAAATACCACAAAGCACCACGCGATGCTTAATGAAAACTAACCAAGGTGTTCCAGGATGTTTACCACCAGGCTTAAACAAGATGAAGATGCCCATCACACAAAAAGTCATTATGTTGAGCTCGCTTCCGACGCTCTAATTAAAACGTATCACCAGGGGCTAATTAGGTACCCGAAATCAGGCGGCCGTTAACTATAACGTCAAGGCAAGGGATTATCTTAGAAGTTTTTTTTTTCTTATGAGTCATAGCGGAGGTAATGAGCACGCAACACACAGCAAAGAGGAATCATCGACTAAAAAATATCGCATTGTCTCGCTGTGCTTCGAATTATGAAGACAAATTATTTTTGTCGCTCCAAACTGCTACCCGTCTCGAAGTGTAAAGAAAAAAAAAAGGACCAGAAGAGAATAAGCCACAAATAGCAAAATTCCCGCCTTTAACGACAAAGCCAATCAAGGAAGTACTTTCAAGCTGTTGCCAAACTTTTGATAGTTAACGCTAATCGATGAAGGGGTGGGAGCCTCTTGCCAATGCAATGAAGGATACAGAAGCCCACGGTTGATAGTCACCCCAAGATATTTAGGAGTGTAAAAGGTAAACGAAGTTGTCAACCTACGAGTAGCCTGAAATGAAGAAAGATGACAAAACGTACACTAACGTATAATTTGATAAGGAAGAAAAGACAAAAGAAAACAAAAACATGTTAGCAAATAGCGGATTGCCGTTTTGACTTGGCCAATATCGGATAGTTATTCAGAAGGTGTTGGCGCCAAAGCACCGCGGGCGACAGCAGAAGCAAACACTCCACTTTGGCGGCTACTTAGCGGATCACATTAGCACCGCACTCCGTGGCATAATGACGTTTTTCTTTTTCGTTTTATTTTTGCTCGTTTCCGTGCTCTACGTCTTCTTGCTTCTGGTTAGGCACCATGCAGACATTAGGAAGAAAATGAAGGTACCCATGGTGTCAGTGTAAAAAAGCACTAAAAAGCCCTTTTCTGCATGGCCTGTGTTGGTGTGAGGCTCGTTAGCAATTAGACAAGGACATTACCAAACTGTCCTACTGAGTTTTTCTCGCGTTTATGACCGGCATGGGTAAGCGTCGTGATTGCTACGAGATGCGCCTGTCGCTTCTGTTAACGCTTGCGTTTTTTTTATTCATATAATGCGTATGTATGTATGTATGTATGTATGTATGTATGTATGTATGTATGTATGTATGTATGTATGTATGTATGTATGTATGTATGTATGTATATATGTATGTATGTATGTATGTATGTATGTATGTATGTATGTATGTATGTATGTATGTATGTATGTATGTATGTATGTATGTATGTATGTATGTATGTATGTATGCATGTCTCGACACGAGCGATGATTGCATATGCCAGATGAGTGCAAATGAACATAACTACCAAGGTGTTTTTTTATTTCTTTTGTTCTGTTTTGAAAAGCAGTCCAGTGTGGATGATCCTTAAGTTATTGTAATATTACTTGGAAGTGCAGTTAATAGTAAGTGCAATATGTGCCTACAGCCCAATAGAACACAGTCGCAAATGCGCATTTGACACCAGCCCTTACTCTTTTCTCACAGAAGAAAAAGGAATGTGGAGACGAAGCCTACACGGGATGACATAAGAGCTCGCGTTTGCTGGCGGATGGATGGATGTACGAAGAACTTTACCGATGTCCAATACGTCACACTACACTAGTTTCCTCGTCCGAAGCGAGTCTCTTCCCACGTTGGGACCGGAAGGCCTAGCCTTTCGGTTCATACGCTGGCGGAGCCCATATTTTTAATAAGCAGGGACGGAACAGGAAGGTGACATAGGACAGATATTCAGGTGACGAGAAAGGGGAAGCAATATTCTTCTCCAGATTTCCCAGTACATGGTGACATTAACATTTGAAAAATTCCTAAGCTTGAGAACCTGCTTTGAGATGCGCGACGCTCTGATATACTTATTTAGATTGCACGTTGGCAATCAGTACAGGCCCATCTTAGAAACCCTGTACTCATTGCGTGGCGTTCCTGGTCGCAATGTAGTGGGTTGTATACTTTTTATTAGACATCATTATTATAGAGTTAGAATGTATTGCACTAATATGACACATATAACTGTACGGTGTAAGTAGGCGAACTAGCGAAAACAACGCAATGTGAACATTTTAATGACGTTATTAGGGGAGGAGCGCGCTTGAAGCGACTTATGATACATTAACGGTAGGCCATCGTACTGCGTCCCTGTTTGTTTACAATTTTTCTCCCTTTTTTTGTCTCTGGGATTAGAGATGACACGAAATACTGTTGAAGAGCAAACACGTACGCGAAGAAAAACCTCCTCCTAGCGAAGTAACTTGCAAGGCTATAGGCAGCGCGAACATTTACAGCTTCTTTTTCAACCGTCACCCTTCGCGATCGATACTGAATATCGATCACTCAAACGTACACATTCCGTGCTCACCGTTCTCGCCGCTCTCTCAACCGCTATTTACTCTTTATTTTCGCTTCGCAGCTGTTTTTATTTTCACGATGTCTGACCCGCGCTGAGAGAAAGCAGGTGCAGCGTCATGGAGAACGAGGGTATGAGCATGGCTGGCAACGGAGGTTATTTCATCGGTGCATAACTTGCTGATGTGGCTGGAAGCAACCGTGCAGAGACAAGGCACGTGATCGAACATCGCAGAGAGAGAGAGAGATGAAAAGTGATGAAATCAGAATGTTTTTTTTTTTTCGAACACTCCGTCGCACATTGAACTACCGATCACTGAATGTTCGACGCTTTCCTCTTCTGCGAAGGTACTAGCTGCGAGGTGTCATGACTACTTTAAGTGGCTAAGGAATACGGCCCCCCGTTAAACTTGATCGCTCGCGTTCCGCGATACCTCGAAAGGCGGACGTGCTTGAGGTGCACCTTGCACAAAAATGTTCACCCGCTTTCAAAATCGGGCGGGTCTATGTTGCAATTACGCGCCCTTACTGGCACGGACGTTTCAGATTATCAGATGTGGCAATTGAATATTCGTGGAAGAACAAATGATATTTGTACGTACGTTTCTTAATGCAAATGTCCAGTATAAATTCATTACAAGAGAGAAAATTAGCTAATTTTAACGAAGAAGGGATAAGGAAGCTCTAAGGGAAAAGCAGTCGGGTTAACCAAGTTGGAACCGCCTGTCTACGTCGTACTGCATAATGTTCAAACGAGAGCAAACAATGAGCAGAAGGGAAGCTTTACGTTACGTGAAACGTGGAAACGCGGAATTAAGCGTTTAGTGCCCGGTAGTCATATATAGGCCAGTGGAACTCAAGAAGCGCGGCCAAGCTTTTGTAGCATTGCACATCGAGACGACAGCTTCCATAACCTTCTCTTATGTATAAGGCTTGTCGTCCAAGTGCCGTAAAGCAGTCCAAAGGGCAAACATCCTTCTCTTCATATGACGAGAAGGTACATTATTATAATGTCTTCTAAGTCGCGTCAGTTGCGATTGACGGCCATCCTTATTAGCACTGAATAAGTGTTCGTCAAAGCAGAAACAAATCAGAACTGTTCGCCGCCAGATGAAAGCTGAACCAACGCCGGGGAAACATTAAAGCAGCAACGCACGACACCTCAAGGTGAATTCTTGGAAGCAAGTAGTAACTGTCAGGATAAACGATCAAAGGGAATCTAGGCAATGAGTCGGTTCTTGCAGGAAAGTAATGAAAGGCACTGCAACCTCTGCCTAATCAGCTCGCACATCGCCTTCAGCAAAAGCTGCTGCGATGGCTTTGCAGTGGCGGGGGGGAAATTAAGGTACCCAGCAGCCGGACGTAGGACAAACAAAGCACCCGCACTGAGGCGTGATAATGCGCGGGCCAAACATCTAGAGGTACAGCGAGGGTAATATCGAGAGACAAATAAAAACAGAGACACAAGGAAATAAGTGTGGAGTAAACACTGTCGCAAGTATACATACAAGAGCCAGCATTGTTGACAGGATTACGAGAAAGGTGGCAGAGAAACAGGACCCCCCCCCCCCCCCTTCACGCACTTGTATAATATAAACTAATGTAGATGAGGCTGAAGAAGTAATAGTGAAAGGCGGACAAAATGAGGAATAACAAAAGGGAAGCTTTTCGCATTTCCCCCCCTGTCCACTGACGATTACGCTGCTCTCCTTTAAAAAAGAACTGCGCCTGTCGTAGGTAAGGTACAATTTCATGTTCACTTGCAATAAGCCACGGTCGATACTATCACAAAGCCTAGCCCGTATTTGTATTTTCCCCTTAAAGTTGCGTCGCATCGGCGCTCCCATCTAAACTGTGCGAAAATTCCCGCATCTTTTAGAGGACAACTGATAACTTAGCACGTGTAGAAAATTCCAGAACTCAAGCTGATCCCCGCTACTATCATTTGTGAGATCCATAACCATGCATGCAAATAATCTTTAGTTTCTCGAAATTTCTTCAAAACCCCATGTCGAAATTAGCGGCCCTCGTTCCTCAATCTTTCCACCGGCGGCCTCTTGTCCCTAAAGCTGATATATTATCGAAGAACGAGATTTCCAATACGGCGCATACAGTCGTAAAGAACACCCCTTAAGCGGCTAGTTGGTAAGACTAAACTGCTCTTTGGATGAGACACCAGAGTACACAGGATGAATGCAGCCAGTGTGTTTGTTATGCAACTTCAGAAATTGGCCATCGTCGATGCCAGGCTGAATGCCGGGGCCACGAAACTCAACCCCGCAACGCATCAGCTGTTTCATTATCCACCTCCAGTAAAAGGGAAAGCCCACAAAGCTTTATTCTTGGAGCTCATGAGTGCATCTCTTTCTTAATTTCCGCACAAACGCCCAATGATCGGTTGTGATAATATCTTGGCGTTATGCATGGACGCTTCGTTTGTGTGAACATTTTGTTCTATGAACTTTTATTTTAAGTGGACACTTTATTTTTGTATTGGAAAACCCGGGAGTAAGTGAGAGATTGTGCTTCCCTGTGCCTACAGAGTTTGTCCGGCAAGTAGTACGACTGATTTTGTCCCTCCAAAACTTGGTAAAGGAGGGCGATGTTCGTATGCTGGTTGGGTGGTTGAGGGACTTAGGATACCAGCGCACCGTTCGGCCAGTCGTCTCCAAGCCTTTGCGTAGTGTAGATCAAGTTTAAGATGAACCCCTATCAAGGTGCGTTGTCATCCCCACAATGAATTTTGGGGGGAGCAGCGTTACGCAGTGAAGTTTTACTTCAAACGGGGGAAAACCTCTCGCGACACCAGTGGCATGATCAAGGCGGCTTATGGAAGTGATGCCATGGGTCGATCAACTATTTTCGAGAAGCTCAAATTGTTTCGGGAGGGAAGAAAGCAAGTTCAAGGTGAGCAACAGTCAGTACGCCCTTCAACGGCAAATAGTCACGACATTGCACCAAGCCACATTCATATAACAGACTTCCTGACGAAGCCTGGCATCAGAGAGCTTCCCCAGCCACCCTACAGCCCTGCTGTCACTTTTTCAGACTTTTTCCTCTTCCCCGGCAGAAAAGGGTCCTGAAAAGACGGCACCACGGCTATGTCCAGGCCATTCAAGAGGTCGTAACGAGGGATCTAAAGAGCATTCCTGTTTCTGCGTTGCAGGGAGCCTTCAGTGACTGGCCGAGTTGCTAGAAACGCTGTGTTGATGAAGAAGGGGCATATTTTGAAAACTATTGAGTCCACGTGCGAAAGTTGTGAACAAATAAAAAAAAACAGTTTTACTACTTCCCGGACACACCATGTATGTGTATAGTTTTGTGCTTGTTCACTACTTTGCCAAGGCAACTATATTATGCAAAAGGAGTAGCTGGTGCCACCCGCTGACACCAACCTATCCTTATACATACATTTCACTAAAAGACGCTTTTATTTCAGCTGGAAACCTGCCTTTCAAAGGTATTATAATAACAAGTGGGCAAACAACGCCTATCTCACCGAAAAAACATGAAACTTGCTACTCACAAAACTGTTCGTAGGAATTATTTCCATCTGCCTTTCATTTCCCACTTTATCACACTGATACAAACACCCCAGAAAGGCTTTTTTCCCGCTTTAGCTTTACAAGGATTTCCTAACCATCATCCTCCCGTGGAGAGGCACCATAAATCTAATCTTTTCCATGGCAACTGTTGGTTAAACGAGTGCGACACTCCATTAGCCATTGAACCCCAGCGCCAATAGTATGCAAACACTAACGTGCTAGCTCACAGAACTAGTATGTTATCTTCCCTGCCGCGTCATGTGTGGTGTTGTCATTAACCCATATGACGTCAGCAAAAGTTCAAAATTTTGAGCACAAGATTGATTTTGAGGAGAACTCCTTCGTGGTAGCACTCTTCATTAGCTTAATTAATCCGCTCACTATTCGCTTGTAAAAAGTTTGTAAGAAGCACGTCGCTCCCAAGGAGCTACTCAGACGGTAAGCGTCTAATGTGTACAGTTTCTAGGTCGCACAAAGAAGGATAAGTGGTTTTTGCAATTATCGCGCCGGAGTGTTAATGGCCACGGCGCTTGCCGTTTCGTAGGAACTCATCTCTCCCTTCTATTGAGCATGCAATGTTTATGCACGTAAGCAGATTAGTCAGCCTGGCGTGCAGTGCTGTGCTAGGCTGTATCACCTTCATCTTGGGAGTGAACGGCAAGGTTCGTGCTTACGTGAGGTCTGTCCATTTGATTCAGCCGTAGTCGTCAGCGGAATTTCTTAGCAACTGTCGGTATGCGGTGTGCGCAGAAAAGATGCGCACAGCATCGGTGACCTCACCCACGTCTTGAGGTTAGCCGAGAAGTCGTTAACTCGGTCTGCTGAGACAGCGTTTGCCGAGGCCTTCACGGGCCCGATTTGATCCACATGATTTATGAAACGTCTTTTATAAATTAAGAAACGAAAAGCATTTATGTTGGGGCACTGACGATTAACGCTTAGCATGTAAATGAACAGCGATTGGTAGAAGAAATGGAATGTTTCTATACTGTGCCGTACAAGATGTGTAATTTCCTTGGAAATTGCGTTGTTTTTGCAGCACAATAGAAATCTGAGGTGATATTGTCTTCACTAACGAAAACAAATCATCGGCATGAGGTGCAAGTGGAGGCTGTGGCTTGACTCATCAGTGACCATTCGTGAGTATTATCAGCATTTTGTTTAAGCGAACCCGCCAATCGCTTCGTGATTATTATGCTAATTCATATGAAATGAGCGAGTTATCACTTACAAAAGAAAATGCCCCAGATAGGCAATTACTGGAGTTTTCAAACATTTTCTTGAGTTTTCTAACGAACCTCAACACCTGCGTTATTACTATTTTGGAATTCTCCCACGAGTGTGATCCGGGACGTTTCAGTTGCCATCAGTGTTCAGCATACCGCAGCTAGTTCACAGCTGTTGCGTGAAGCATAGCAAGTGATTTACTAGAAAATAAGCTGACTTATCGCGTATCGCAACAAGCCAGAGCATCAACAAAACACGAGTCATAATTCAGCTGCTGTACCCTTGTTTTGTAGCACTGATACATAACCATTGTCAAGGTTTATAATTTCGAGTTTTAAACATTTATTCGTTACCATGTGGGAAATGATCGGGGAATTAGTAAGATGGATCCCCCCCCCACACACGCACACGCACGCACGCACGCACGCACGCACGCACGCACGCACGCACACACACACACACACACACACACACACACACACACACACACACACACACACACACACACACACACACACACACACACACACACACACACACACACACACACACACACACACACACACACACACACATACACACACACACACACACACACACACACACACACACACACACACACACACACACACACACACACACACACACACACACACACACACACACACACACACACACACACACACACACACACACACACACACACACACACACACACACACACACACACACACACACACACACACACACACACACACACACACACACACACACACACACACACACACACACACACACACACACACACACACACACACACACACACACACACACACACACACACACACACACACACACACACACACACACACACACACACACACACACACACACACACACACACACACACACACACACACACACACACACACACACACACACACACACACACACACACACACACACACACACACACACACACACACACACACACACACACACACACACACACACACACACACACACACACACACACACACAAAACCAGAATGCAGTTCCCTGCTCAGACTTTATGAATAACCAATCCTTGGAACGCGAGGTGCGGCCGGAACCAACTTTCCAGCAAGCGGACATGTCCCCTTGAAGCGCCTTAAAAACTGTTGCAGCCTTGAATAAGGCATGTACGCTTATTGAAACTTTGGCTACAGCTTCACCCCCTCGAGGATCTTTAATCACTCAATTTTTTTCCCCCTGAACTTACGCTTTGAGACTGTAATCATTTAGAACAGCAGCTGTACACTAATAGGACAAGTTAGACAATACGGTCTATCTAGCTTTATTGCACCGTTAATGTGCGCTATTTTAATGTGCGTTAATGTGCGCTATTGTTAATGTGCGCTTACCAAGTAGCCTAACAGCAAGCTCACCTTCTTTAGACTCGCTTGCGCAGCGTGGTGCGTCTTCAAAACTGTCAAGCGCCCGCGAAGACCAGTAACTCTGTAAACCCAACCTATAGCAAGCACATTCACCAACATAAGATTTTGAAACACCGTACTTAGTCGCTGCAAAGCATTTGTAAAGAGAACACATAAATGACACCAAAGCACCACAGCCACGGAGGAAAGATGATTAAGATGAACGACAAAGTTTTTCCTTTTCCTCTTTGCTCTACCAAGTTATCTGCAACACCTTGAAAACAAATATATACGGATCTACACTCTAGCATTCGATAAGCGCCACAAGCTCTTTGGCCACACAGAAAAATATAGCCTAGCTATAGAAAGAAGCCCTAGGAAGTATTTATTTATTTACTACCGATGACCACGGCTGAATCCTAAAAGAACACCGACATAAACAAGCCTCGGAAGAAATAAAGCAGCGTAACATTACTCTGTCATGCTTCATAAAGCGCAAAAACGAGAAAAACGAACCGTAACGAGCAATGAAAGGAACATTGCCCACTGGCCGCGTGGTGTGCCTTTGGCAGGCATTGAAGCAACCATCGCACTAATAAGTTCAGCGGTAAACTCCCCCCCGGGGAAGCTAATACAGAACCCAAAAGCTCACCATCTGGCAACGTCAGTTCTTTTGAGTGTGGCCGTGCGGAGGGAGCTCTCGAAACTGTCGACGTGCCGTGGGCCGGCGAGGTTCGAGCTCGAGCTTAAACAACACGCTGCGCAAACAGGGAAACCACGAAGGAGACGGCGAGGGTTGTTCCTTGGTCTTCCAAGAGCCACAGCTCATGTAACGAGCAACCAAACTGAGCAGAGTTCGTCCTTTCGACGGAGCACGTAGGAAAGGAAACGTAGCCGATGCTTCGTAATGATGAACTCTGCATTTCAGCGTTCAATAACCCAAATATAAAGAAAAAGAAACGCCGTCATGCACTAAATACAACAAAACACACAGCAGAGTCCAGAGGCCCAGTATAACACCACCCACTGCAAACTTTTCTCCAAAACTGAAAGGGGGGGGGGGGGGGTGCTCCCCCAAAATTGTTAGGTTAATTACAAGGTGCCCCAGCTATCCTTAGCCAGACTTTAAAAAAATATGTAAACACACTCAATGACGACACGACCAAATGCATATTACTGACTATTGCCTGCAGTGAGTCAGACAATTTTTTGTGTTCTGATTAATTACGTGATTAAGCCACTTTAATTCACTAACTTTTGAAGCAACGAAGCTGGTCAAAAATTTCAATGAGAAAGTTGTAGATCGGTCTACAAAACGTCCGAGTTGAAAGTTTCTAGCTCTAGATCTGTTAATTATTAGTGTTTTTCTGCTTACTACAGATGCCCACGAAATACAAAAATACCACGTGACATGCCCGCTCGCGCGCCAGAGCGCACAATGATTCTAGTGTTCCCTAAAGTACCTTATGAAAACGATCATAGCATTCGGCCGGTTGTGCGGTCTTGACAGGGCCGCGATGATAGTGGTTGCTGTGCGATGAACATCGTTTGCTAGCGGCAACAAAAGCGATAACCACTGCGCCTGCTTATCGCTGTCATGAACTGGCGCGAGGGAAGCGTATCGTTCGTACACGGAACGTCAGAGAGCGCTAGAATCACGGCGCGCGTAGGCTTGCAAGCGGGCATGTCACGTGGCATTTTTTTCGTATATCGCAGGCATCTGTAGTAAGCAGAAAAACACTAATAATTAACCGATATAAAGTTCGGAACAGCTGGATTGGACGTTTTGCTAACCGATCTACAACTTTCGCATTGCAAAATATTGCCCAGCTTCGTTGCTTCAAAAGTTAGATATAATTAAAGTGGCCTAAATGCGCAATTAATCACAGAGAGAGAGAACAACTTCATTATAAATGCCTCCAGAATGGATTAGGCTCCCTCCACGCAGGGAGGACGAGCTGTCATCGAGACGCGGCCATTATGCATCAGTCTCGTGCGTTGTACTCCTCGAGGTCTTGCTCCCTCGCTACTTCCGCGGGTCCGGGAGGGCCGCCGCCCCCTTCCTGGGGGGTGCTGCCCCCCTTCTCCTCGGTTTCGCTCGGTCGCTGCCTCTCTAGAGCTGCCGACACCTGCTGGAACAGAAAAATTTGTCTGACTCACTCTAGGGAACCGTCAGTGACATGCATTTGGTCGCGTCGTCATTGAGCGTACCGGCATATTCTTAAATTCGGGCTAGAGATAGCTGGGGCACCCTGTATATACATGTATGTATGTCTACAGAAGTACTCCAAATGGGCAAAAGTTAAGGAGAAGATGGAGGCTTGAAGATAAGTCTTCTTCAAAGCCAGCTTTAAAGGCTTCCTTTAAAGAACACAAGGCCACTGACCCGCCACGGTGGTCTAGTGGTTATGGTGCTCGTCTGCTGACCTGCAGGTCGCGGGATCGAATCCCGGCCATGGCGGCTGCAGTTTCAATGGAGGTGAAAATGCTTGAGGCCCGTGTGCGTAGATTTAAGTGCACGTTAATGAACCCCAGGTGGTCGAACTTTTCGGAGCCCTCCACTACGGCGTCTTTCATGATAATATCGTGGTTTTAGGACGTCAAACTTCAACAATTATCATTAAGAAGACAAGGCGACTTGTCGAAACGTAGGCTCCAGCAACACCGGTGGTTCAAGAATATATATACAAGTAACAGTGCGCATGGAAACACGCAAGAACGTACATAAAGGGGTATTGAACTGTTTGGTCGGCACTGTGAGATTGTCTGTTCTGAAAGATGCCTGTCGCCAAGGAGGGCCAACACTGCCGCTAGCGACAGACTGTGAGCACTGTAGCGAGGACAGCGGCAGAGAGCAGGGGTATTTCGCTAAGGTTTTCATACGTTTTTGGACGTACTCTCTCATTTACTTTGTCTCCGAATGAAAACAAAACCAAGCCACTTTGCCATAAAAGACGACGTTGTGGTAGAAAGAGATGAGCGGTGCAGTTGGCGAGTGTGTAAGACAGAGCTCACTTAGCATGCATTTCGCTCAGCCCGCTAGAGGCAACGTAGATGATAATACGCGGCGAGAGCCTTCTTGATGAGATTGTAATTTCGAACATCAATCAAAGTACGGCAAAACACAAGGTCCTGTTTCAATCGACATCATTTCCGGGATGGATGTGCCTCATCTTCGGTTTTCGCATTGTACTCTACTCTGTTGTCCATATATCCACCACTGTCATGTACACAGCGCTTAAATAACACGATGACTTTCACGACCTCGTTTCGAGAATCGTCGAATTAAAAAAAAAATGTAGGCTTTCCTTAAAATTGTTGGTAAAACAAGTTCGTCGATATTTGACATCATTTCTGACATGGTTAGACCGCAGGAAAACGTTGTTGAGACTCGTACGTTTTTATGCAGAATCAGGGTTCACTTAGGAAAAATGGAGAAATGAACGTGGCACTGCGAAATAAAAGCCCACCAGATTAATGCATTTAGTTCTATTTGGCACAATTTGCGACCCTGTTTAGCTGCTGAGGTAAACGTGGGTAGCCCCAGGGAAAACAATTATTCATTTCTTCCGAGTGGTTTAATACGTCCTTATGGTAGTCTCGTTCAATACTCTAAACGCTGAACCTACAACTGAACTCGCTAAACGGCTATGACACTCCTGTGCTTGAGTGTGTGTGTGCGTGTTTTTTTAAGGCGAAAGCCTTTAATGTCTCATGCTCACGTCCGTCCGGTGTCCGTCCGTCCGGTGTCCATCCGTCCGGTGTCCGTCCGGCGTCCGTCCGTCCGTCCGTCCGGCGGTAGTGCTGGTGGTGTGCGTCCTCACCACCCTTACTGCACATGCGCAAACCCACCCCACGCACCTCCTCTGCAGTGCTTCCCCTCTCTTTCCTCTAGGTATCCCTCCCGCCCGCGGCGTTTACACACCCATTGCGCATGCGCATCCCCTCCCCCCTCTCCTCTAGGCATCCCTCCCGCGGCGCTTACACCCCCCATTGCGCATGCACGTCCCCTGCCCCTCCCTCTCCTACGCTTCCCCCCTCTCTCTCCTCTAGGCATCCCTCCCCGCGGCGTCTACACCCTCACTGCGCATGCGCGTCCCCTCCCCCCATCTCTCTCTCCTCTAGGCATCGCCCCCCCGCGGCAACCACACCCCCCAATGCGCATGCGCGTCCCCTCCCCCTCTCTCCTCTCCTACGCTCCCCCCTCTCTCGCCACGCAACGCCGACGCAGGCAGCGTCTGCTAGCGAGTTTCTTGGTTGAAAAAAACCGACTGCTCGCGCTGCACAACCGTTCTGGCCACCCCGTATATATAGGCAATGGATCTTGACCTGCAAGGTGGTGCCGGTGGGAGATTTCTCCTGTGCGTTGCCGAACGATGAAAAATTCGCAGCGTGCGCGTTAACTAAAAGCGAACCGCGGGTCTCTGTGTCCAGTCCGAGTCTTCTGTCTCTCATTGCCCAGCAGCGATTGGGATGTTCCAGTAGGAAACAACCGTCCATCACTGCGTGCTTTGCGCCCCCCAGGTTTCTCTCCTGTGCAACGCTGCGATGAGCGCCAGCGTCAACGCCGCCGCCAGTGTAAGCGTTAGCGCCCGCTGCTTCGCATCTACACATGGTTCCCTTTAGCGGTGGATGGTGTAATCTTTAAGGCGAAAGGCTTTAATGTCTCATGCTCACGTCCGTCCGGTGTCCATCCGACCTTCGTCCGGCGTCCATCCGTCCGTCTGTCTGTCTGTCTGTCTGTCTGTTCGTCCGTCCGTCCGTCCGTCCGTCCGTCCGTCCGTCCGTCCGTCCGTCCGTCCGTCCGTTCATCCGTCCATGTCCGTCCGTCCGTCCATCCGAGCTCTGGCACTGGGCCAGGTGGCCGCCGGCATGCGCAGACGGACGCCGGTCGCGTCGGACTCTATAGCGCTCGCGCTTTGCTTGCAGCAGCGTCGCTGTGACCAGAGTTTGCAATCATTGTGACCGACGCCGTCTCAATGGACCCAGGCGTTCACGGAATACACTTTCCAATTTACAAAGGGTCCGTCAACTTAAGAGCTGGAACGCGGATGGCGTTTGCACGATGCGCAAAGCGCGAGAAAATACTAAAGCATGCAGAACGGAGGAAGATGAGTCTCGCGTCTCGCTGCGATTCGCGGTAAAAAATTAAAGAAGAAAACACGCACCCATTAGGTTTGTGTCTTATGCCACTGAGAGTGTAAAAGGAAAAAGACATGGCATAATCAGTGGAATGGCCGCACACTTTCGCCGAACACACTTTGGAATGTACAAAGTGTCCTTCAATTTTTTTTCTTCTTTTTTTTCTCCATCTCTTTTTTAAATATTTTTTTTTGTTTTTTCATACATTTTCTCACTTTCTTTCCTTCCTTACCTTTCTATTCCCCCCTTCCCCAGTGCAGGGTAGCAAACCGAAATTTTTTTTCAGGTTAACCTCCCTGCCTTTCACTTAACATTTGTCTCTCTCTCTCTACAACCACAATATACTTAAAATATTTAAGCCTCACGCTATCGGGAGCTGATGACCTTGAAGGGCAGTTTTCAAGTCGTACATTGGAATCGTCCTCCAGCACTTCCTTGCGATTTAGAGCCAGGACATTCATGCTAGTTGTCGGTCGCTGCCACTGCTTAGGCACCCCATCTACACACACACACACACACACACACACACACACACACACACACACACACACACACACACACACACACACACACACACACACACACACACACACACACACACACACACACACACACGCACACACGCACACACGCACACACACACACACACAAGCACACAAGCACACACGCACACACGCACGCACACACACGCACGCACACACGCACGCACACACACACACACTCGAAGATGGTAAAATAATACTCAAGACGAAAGGCTATGCGTCTGGAGATTTTTTCTTCCATCATGCCCACTTACACAGCCTTACAATATAGGCATGCTGGGAGCGCGTTCTTTGATCGTAATCACGGAAGATGCGATACCATGCCCTGCGTGCGATACCATGCCCTGCGTGCGATAACCACTTTGCTGCTTCCTTCCTTGCCAGTACAGACACACACGAAAAAATCTCAGCGGAGCACTCTCGTGCCCTTTTACGTAAAAAGCTTTCACCTTCCATGAACTGTTTTTTTTTTGTTGTTGTTGTTGTTGTATTTTTTTGTTTTTTTTTGCTTTTTTTCCGCATATAGCCTTCGTAAAGCTCATGTTCATCCAAACTATCTTCTCATCCTTGTCTTTTAAACCCTACCTTGTCCTGGCGCAGGTTTCTTAAAACGGTCATGGCGTGTTTCGACTTCCCGGACGAACGCAGCAAGATGACTCGTACCTTGTGCTCTTTCGCGAGAAAGGCACCTTACTGCCTAATAAAACGTGACAGCAAAGTCCTGGAAATGGCCTGGCTTGAAAGCGAGTGCGCTACCAAGAGCATTAGCGCAAGGTTAAAGTGCGTGCCAGTCTAGCTTGATTGTCGTCATAAAATTCACGTCATAAAGAGCAGATGCGTGGGGAAAAAAGCACCTTTTTTTTCACTCATGTACATGACAGGTACTCAGATTATGTTACGCTATTGCGCAGATGATTTTTACTATAATATGTCAAATATCCTTGCACTAAGCTTTGCCGCTACAGAAAACGATGGTTTTTCTTGAATAATCATATATAAACTGCTAATTATGGGTTTTGAAAGCGCGGCATTATATAGCA
Source organism: Rhipicephalus appendiculatus (assembly GCA_030522465.1). Taxonomy (NCBI): domain Eukaryota; kingdom Metazoa; phylum Arthropoda; class Arachnida; order Ixodida; family Ixodidae; genus Rhipicephalus; species Rhipicephalus appendiculatus. The sequence goes on along the minus strand of JALIZH010018356.1, from coordinate 35,841 downwards.
TGCTTCAGAAATCCGCTGCAATTATTTTATTGCGCCAAAAGCTCAAGAACACTAGTATAAGCTTACTCGCTGGCCCTCCTTTATATATCACGTAGAAGAAAGGACAGAAGGCAGACATTTTACCTTGAAAAAAGTCTCGTTGTTTACCTTATATTTTCGGTATTCGGTATCGGAAAAAGGGAAAGAGGAAAGAGAGAGAGAGAAAGGAGAAGGAAGTGTACATGTGAACGTGCACTTACAGAACCCGCAGTTAAACGCATGCGCACAAGCCAGTAGTCTTCTGGAAGCGCAGAATCGCTACTCCAATTACACCTACCATCAAAGACTTCGCGACGTGACGCTACAACGCTATGTCGGTTGTGGGTCGGCGTAGCATTTACAAACTCATTCAGCCATCGCATAGGTATGGCTGACTCATCCAAGTGTGATAGCTGCAACTGTGAAGAAACACTTGACCACGTCTTGTGCCACTGTCCCGACTTTGAACAAGACCGCCGGACTCTCCAGTGTGCCTTGAGAAGACTGGATGATCGTCCCTTTACTCTGGAAAAGATCTTGGGTGCATGGTCTACAAGTACATCAGCCCAGAAAGCCACACGAGCCCTTCTACAATTCTTGAAGGCAACATCGCTGAGCGACCGCCTGTGAAACCCTGCACTGTGTGTGTCGTGTGCAATGTGCATCTACTTCTCCCTTTCTCTCTCTCTTTCTCTTTTACTCCCTTATTCCCCTCTCCCCACGTGTAGGGTAGCAAACTGGACGTAGTCTAGTTAACCTCCCTACCTTTCCTATATCCATTCTCTCTCTCTCTAGCATTGCTTTTGATAAAGTGCGAAAGTACTGGAGACGCTGGCATCACGAGCAGCACTGGCTGCTGTGGTACCTTTAGTTTCGTATACAGTGTCACATGGTTGGAATGGTGAAGAAAGCAAAACGCAGCCTTCAAAGATGAAACACTTTGTTGGGCGAATATGTGCCCAGTAAAAAAAGTAGGAGTGGAAGGGACAAGCGTAGTCGTCGGTCGTCGGTAATCTTATCAGCGGTATAAGACGAGTGGCATTTATACATGTTACAGAGAAGATTACAGTGTTTTCGTTGCTGGCCGCGTTAGTTCAAGGAATGAAATCTGTTGTTTGCGTTGTGTGTAAAATCTCATCGGAAGATTCTACAATAATCGGGAGCGTTCGGAGACATTCCTGCGCAACCTGCGCAAGGCAGCGGTTACGCGTGTAACGGGCAAGTTACAATAAAATTATAAAAAGAAGCACGTGTGGAAATAGCTTGAAAACAACGCGCGTCATGTTTAATTTGGCTTTCGTGTCTACTATGGACTTCCATGTGACACATGTAACGGTAGTCGTTTGCGTACTGTCTAGCACGATTTGAAGGCTATCGCGCGAGCGTCGACCAAGGACTACAACAGCGCCACGGCCGAGAATCCTCTTTCAAGGAGAGGAACGTATCAGGCAAGCTTCACTTACTGTTTTAAGTGCGTTGCACTTTGGGGGGACCGGCATGTCGTCCATCCGTAGATATAATGCGGCCTGATCACGCTCAAAATGAAGTGGTCAATACAGGCCGAAAACAAGGCTAGCAATTCTCAAAACCTGGTTAAAATTAACAAAAAATTTCTAAAGTAATACCATGAACAAAAATAACCAAGAAGTAATCGCAGTAATTAATCAAAATCGCTAAAAACGCTTCAGCGAAATGCGGCTGACAGCCGCGCCGCGCAAGACAGGACGCCACCGCTTCGCAGAGCCGCCATTTCTCCTCCCAGTGAGGCCTTATCTGGCGCCTTCGTCACTACATCTGAGGAGGGGGGGGGGGGACACATGGAAATCGCCGCCGACGACACGTAACTCAATCACCGTTTGCTCGGGCGAGCGTAAGCAAACGCTCTTGCAGGAAAGGAGCAGCCGTACGCTTGCTAACGAGGTAGAAAAGGCTTTTTTTTTTTTTTGCGTTTCATGGCGTTGGGTCTATGAGTGAGTGCTTAATGTGATCGGATATTGTATAACCGCGCTGCCCAAGACCTGTTGTGTGCCGCGGTGCAGAACAATCACTGCGAAGAAGTTGGACATTCAGTTCGTTCACTTCAAGCAGGACGTTCACTTCAAGCAAGACGACTTCAAGGTAGAGCGCAAGGTGCTGCGACCAACAGCCATGCCGACCATATTTGAATCTTATCCAGCGCACAAGCTACCCGCGCCCTCGTAGAAGGGTAGACCACTTTTCCGTGTCTTGTCTGCTCATGCCATATCGAACAACAAACAAGTTTAACAAGGCAAGGGCCAAAGCTCAAGAAAAGAAGTTGTGAATCACTTGCGCGCAAAAATTGCTGAAAAAGAAAGCGTGGTCAGTGGAACGACGTCGAACGCGGAAGGATTCTCTGCTCTGAACGATGGTCTACGCAGTTCTGCCCTGGAAGACCGCGTTGAAACACGAAAGTTGAAATCCAATAAACGTTCAGTACGGCGTGGAGCGCAGTGTGTCTTCCCACCATTTCTTGCGTTCGGTTTTCATCAGCACTGTTTCTTCAAGACGTGAGTACACGCCAACTCGCCCAACTCTCCATTGTGGAACAATATTCAGACAAGACGTTTGCGTTTACATTGTTTCAGCCATGTAATTCAATGGCAACAACTCATGTTTGAATCTCGCGTGATTTAAAAATGGGACGTATTAGTGCAATTCGAAGTAGCAATGCACCAGATTTAGGAACTATATGCGTGGTAGATATTCTATGTCACACTAGTTTATTTTGAATAACAGAAAGTAATCACGCATCTCCAAAAAAAATCGCCAGGCCTGCACGGGACGCGCAGCACAGCCACAGCGAAAGCTGGGAGAGCGGCATTTCTAGAGCCTTTTTTAAACACTCTTGGGGCAACTACTACAAAGGTACTTGCATGGTACCCACTACGCCATAAATCATCATAACTTTTGTGTAGTGGGGAAGCGTCTACTATGCCATTATTCGTCATTCTTCAGAAAAGCACGGTACCCGCTACACTCTTTGTAACGCATTATGTGCACTTTGTTGATGCTGTGGCTGACGACGATGAAGAATTTTGCCCCAGGCTTTTGTAATGGGTTGGAGCATTGAACGCCCCCACTCGTTACGCAATTCGCGTTGTGTGACGCCTGGTTCTTGCTTTACTGTTCTAAAACGCTTTACAACACACGTTAACGCGATTCCTTACCCGACATGAAGCCTGCATAGGGTCAGTTTGCACCGCAGTTTCAAGCAGCGGCGTAGCTCAGTGGTAGAGTGCTGGGCTGCCCCGCAGAAGACCCGGGTTCGATTCCCACTCTAACATGGGTATTTTTATTTATTTAGTTTTTTTCTTATTTCGTGCGATATTGGTGACGGACACCGGCGGCGGCAGCGGCGGCGGCGTCGGCGGCGGACAACTACGGCGCAGAAACGACCCTTGTTGTGATCTCATAACAGCTTTCGCTGTAAAACCCCCGCAGTGAGAGTCATCCACGCAGAGATCAAAACATAGAGCATTCAAATGACTGAGAATCTCAACAAACAGCAGTAGACCACTTTTGTTGCAAGCAGAAGAAAAAAAAAAGGCAGATCCTAAGTACCATGGAGATCGATGCTATGCGAAGCATGCGGAGGTAAGGTGACTGGGTTGTAATTTTTTTTATTGAGCGAAACGTTATAAAACGACGCTAAAGATATGTACAAATCTTGCACGTGCAGACATATGTTGAACAGTCGCGTATGTTTCATATAGGGAACCAAAGCTCAAGTCTGCGGAGCGACGACAGCGCCGCGCTGCGGCTCTGGAGGCAAGCGCTGGTGAAATTGGGAATAAGCGCGGCAGAGGGCGCGGCCGATTCAGCCTGTTTCTCCGAAAGCCGACAGCGGAGGTACGCGTTCGCACGTGTTCTTCGGTCGGTGCGGGGAGCTTAGACGTTGTGCCGTGAGCTTGGCACGCTGAACCGAGAGGCTTGCTTTGCGAAGCTGAATTTCCGCGATGGTAGAAGCGACCCCACGAAAGCGAAAGCGAGGTCCGAAGTATTACTGTGTGCCACAGCAGTGCAGACAGTACCAAGGCACGCGATCCACCTGTAAAACTGTACGCTTCCCGGACAAGTCGTACGAGAGAACGTACCAAAAGCGTGGATCACCACAGTTAAAGGAATAATGTTCTAGCTCTGTCTCGCCTTCCGTTTTGGCTGACTCAGTTCTTCGCTTGAAATCGTTTGTTTCGACTACCTGAATCCCGTAACGCGGCGCGTGCATGCAACGACTGCAGTTGTGATTGCTCGCCGTCTCGCATTTTTACATCCACTTACGGTTGTATGTTGAAGCAACTTTGTGTTTTGATTCCTTGTGTTTGTGAGACCTAGCTGTCGTTGTTGGATGTTCACGCTCACATACGTCATACCGCGGTTAACGTTGCGGTGTTGGTTGCTTTCAAATGAACTCCGCAATTGTCAAAGGTTCGCCGCCTGCAATTCACGCGTCGGGAAGGCTGCATCATCGCGCCGGAACGAACGCCTGTGCATTTTCAGCAAACTTTGGCATCGTTTTGCTGGTTTGTTCTGTTTTTGTCGCTTTATTAGGGTGGTATGTATTTAAGCCGCTGAATCTAACTGGCACTTAATTCATGAATTGCAATTGCCACCTTCGGAGATTGTGCGGTTTTCTTTCGCGCGCACCGCGCACCCGTACATTGCTTCGAGTGTGCGTTTACGGGTGCGCTTTGCGCGAGCTCTTCGCGCACCCGATACCACATCGCGCCTGAAATTCGACACTTCTCACACTGAGCCGCGTCCGCGCAGGAAGTCTTACACACCTGTAAAGTCGATATTCTCATAAAAAGGGAGTGCAAGCACGAATGGAGAAAAAAATAGACAGACAGACGAGGCGAGCAGTTATACTTGCTTCGCAGCAGGTAAAGCTAAGCTAGGCTAGCTGCCTCGTGGCTAAGTCAGCGGGTGATGCTCCAGCGGTACGGAGGACATGACTCGACCCTTCTCAGGTTTTTTAGTGTCATAGCTGTGTAATCTTTGTTTCTTTCTCTTTTTTTTTTTCACTTGGCGAAAGTTCGTTCACTACAGTACGCGTTTGCTGCTGCCAGCATGCACATCTAAACAACAATCACATGTTTTTCATAGTCGACAACGTGGAACATCGATTAACGTGATTAACGAACTTTTCTCCTTTGATTACGTTCGCTTTTCGAAGTGCCTCTACAGCGGGGAGATCTTTTTCAAGCGTAACATTGCGAAGCGCTGCACGGGCACGGAAGCGAGCGGCAGCGCGGCGGAGAGAAGGCAAAATGCGCGACGTTTACCCCCAGTTTCTGTTTCTTGCGAGGCGCAGCAAGCGTAGCGCGAAAGCGCTGCACGTGCACAGAAGCGAGCGGCAGCGCGGTGGAGAGAAGGGAAAACGCGCAACGTGTATTCCCAGTTTCTATTTTTCTGCCAGAGATGGCGCTGCCTGTCAAGAGTCTCAGCGCCACTGAGCGATGCTTTGGGAGCCTATTACCAGTTGTTTACAGTTGTGTAACGATGCCAACAGAAACATGACTATTACCAACACCAGAAGCAGTAAGCTGATATGTAGCGCTTGTGCTTGCGAGGATGGTAGCCCTGGCTAGTGCTACGTAGACCAACTACAGTGGATGGCGCTTAAGTATACAATTGACATGAACCCGACGGGACGCCCGTCATAAAATTATATAGCCAGGACTGCAACCACAACTGACGTTTCACCAACAGTACGCCTGCATAGGGTCTTTTTCCAAAGCAGTTTCGAGACCTGACGTCGCTCTGTGGTAGACTACTTGATGGCCTCGCAGAATGCTTGGGTTCGATCTCTGCTGGAACTCTGTTTTCTATTCTTTGTATTCGTCACGTCAACGCCGCCGATGTCAGTTTCTCTTAACGCCCTCGCATTTAAATTACCAACGTCTGTTCTCACCGTTCGTGGGTAGATATAAATTGTCAAACTCCTTGGCGCATAGTCCGTATAGATAGATAGATAGATAGATAGATAGATAGATAGATAGATAGATAGATAGATAGATAGATAGATAGATAGATAGATAGATAGATAGATAGATAGATAGATAGATAGATAGATAGATAGATAGATAGATAGATAGATAGATAGATAGATAGATAGATAGATAGATAGATAGATAGATAGATAGATAGATAGAAACGCTCAAAGGGGTCGCAGTACGCAAAGAAATTCTTCGCATTTAAAAAACGATTGTTCAAGAAAGTTTCGCGTTCATTCATCCATCCATCTTTGGCAAGAACGTTGTGTCACACGCTTGTGAGTCTGTCTTCCCGGGAGCAAAACCTGTTCGCGTAAAGTCGCCATAACCACAAAGACAACCATACTGGTATGTCATCAGGCTTGTCTTGCACATAAATAGCCGATATGCAATCACAGGTCAAGGTGAGGCGACTATACTGACCGCTAAAACGAATGCGCGCAGCCGCCTGGCTGCCTGTGCGAGCGGTTTTCCTTTACTGTTGTTCAGCGCTGCACCAGTGGGAGCCAGAACTAGCGCTCTCACAAACGCAAAAGAGCGTTCGGCAGGCCGCACGCCAAACTTACTCAAATAGCCGCAATGCTCTTGAATGGACCCCCCGTGCTAACAAATTGGCTGCAAACAAGCTCATAATAACAGTTTCTAGGGTTGTAGGCGTCAAAAGCACGGGGTCATTATGAGGCGGGGAATCCGGAATAATTTTGACCACTTGGCATATTTTCTTCAACCGATTCCGCTAAAAAGTGACATTTCGAGATTAATCCAGTTAGTAACTTAACACACAATGTAGCCATAACGATTTCGTTCTTAGTACGCAGGTACATAGCTAAAAGTTAGTAACGGCACGCGACAGGTAGTAATCGTGGCAGATTTTATTGTCTACTAACGTACGTAGTGAACAGGCAGCAAGAAGTTAGTAATGATCCAAGAAAGGTAACAACTGCAGCTATTATTAACTATTCTCTTGCAGGTTCAAACTTTTTAAAATTTTTTTTAAAGAGTGAACAGTGCACTTCCCTCTCGAACGGCTACTTCGCCGTACTTGCCCTCGCTGGTATAACGTATTGGCGATCCAAATATTTGGGCAGATCACGGCTCCTGATGGTGTAGGTGAGACAGACAAGAGCTGCAGTGCCAATAAGCCCTGAGTATTCTAAGAAAACGACAGTTAGTCTATAGTTAATTGTAGGAAAAACAGAAGCAACTTAGGAATTTTTTCGCTGGTCAATCCCGAGCGCGTTCGCGCTTTCCACTAGTCATTTCAGCAACTCGCTTCGCGCCGGATCGCTCTCATTTGCTGCGCCGCCGTGTCCCAGATTCGATCCGGAAATAGAACGAGCGCCATAGGTCACTTCCGTCAGTTTGCGAGGCACTGTATTCGCGCTTTGAAGCGACCAACGCTGCCATGAAAACGTACCTAGCGGAAGCAGGAATAGTTTCCTGAACCTGTGTACAAAGAACTTCCGGCGTGATGGCAGGCGGAGCGTTCCTGCGTCTCATTGGCAGATTCGGTTTGGTAAAATCTGAGTGGTCGCTCCAGGATTTCGGCGGCCACTCTAGATCACCCAACGAAAGCCGTCATTACAGACGTACACTTAAATTGGCTGGCAACTGCTGCCATCTGTATACTCGAGCATGTGGCGGACACTTGCTCGTGAACACCTGAATTTCAACTCATAATTTTAACACGAAAGTGTTTTACGTCGAGGTCCACCAAGACTTGAGTGACGCATTTCCGTCACAGACACGGCGTCGAAAAAATGTACACGGTCAAATTGCAAAGAAAAAGATTTGTCCCCGGGAGTCGAACCCATGACCTCGCGGCTCGCGACAGCAACAGCCGGGCACGTTATCCACCGCGTCATGGTCACATACTCTGGAGACTGTACAAATGCGCCTTTATATGTCACACTTTCCTCTCGCAGTGCCGTTGGTAGGCGGTGAAGTAATAAATCATGACCGTGGCCCCCGCGATTAGCCCCTGCAACGCGTCGTTGCTACACGTTCGTCCAATTCGGCATGTTTCCAGAAGCAAACTGCAATTTCGTCAACGCCTTAACACACCGCGAGGTGGGCACCTTAGCCCAAGCGTCGACCTCGCTCACAGCATCCATCCATACCAAAAAATTGGCCGCGTATCTGCGTGCTTCGCTCCAAATGTCGTCGAAAGACGATAGTCTTGTGCCGTACTCCTATGTTTTTCCTTGCCTCAGACAGCGCCTACTCTACGTTGAATTGGCCGCATCTGGCTGGCATTGATAAAATAGAGGCGGCGCTGCGCGAGATATGGGTGCCATCGAAAAACATGAGCTTGTGCTGAACCAAGGGCCACTGCCAGCGGCTGGACTTTATCGTCGGCAAAGCGTTTTAAATGCGAATGCATTTCATAGTCGGGCTATGTCAGGCATCCGGCGTTGTGCGGCGTTGTGCGGCGTTGGCGTTGTGCGCGGAGGAGGAGGAGGAGGATAGGTTGAGGAGGTGTGCGCGCCGGCAGGTGTTAGATGTGAAGCATCTTATGGCGAAGCTTAATCCGGTGGTGGTGGTGTACGGCGTGACCGCCCTTACTGCGCATGCGCAAACCCTTTCAAAAAAAATAAAGATAAAAAACCTCCTCTCTCCCTCTCTCTCCCCCTAGGCATCCCTCCCCGCGGCAACCACACCCTCACTGCGCATGCGCCTCCCCTCCTCTTTCCCCTGCTACGCTCCCCCCCCTCTCTCCTCTAGGCATCCCTGCCCGCGCCGTGCACACTCCCCACTGCGCATGCGCGTCCCACCTCTCTTCTTCTCTCCTACGCTCCCCCCTCTCTTCTCTAGGCATCTCTGCCCGCAGCGTCCACACTCCCACTGCGCATGCGCACCCCACCTCTCTCTCCTCTCCTACGCTCCCCCCCTCTCCCTCTCTCGCCTGGCGACGCCGACACAGGCAGCGTCTGCTAGCGAGTTTCTTGGTTGAAAAAACCGACTGCTCGCGCTGCACAACCGTTCACTGGCCACCCCGTATATATGGCAATGAATCTTGACCTCCAAGGTGGTGCCGGTGGGAGATTTCTCCTGTGCGTTGTTGAACAATAAAAATTTGCAGCGTGCGCGTTAACTAAAAGCGGTCTGCGGCGGAGCTCGGCGGAGCTTTAGATGAAAAAAAAAATAAAAAAAATAAATAAAAAAGTTAAAAAAACAAGAAAAAGGAAAAAAAAGGCGCTGCGCCGTGGTCCCGACCGGGCTGCAGAAATTAGGCGCCTTTTCCTTCTTCAAACCACAACCACCATATATAAATGGAGTGAAGCGCGCGCGAAATGCATTCGCATTTCCTCACGATTCCCTTCGGGGAGGTGGGGGCTTTTTTTCTGTGCAAAGCGTCGCAGTTCATGCACAGCTTCGCATTTTCAGCACAGCCTAAAAGACAGTAGGGTCTTTAGAATTACGTATCTGTGTACTTTCTAATAAAAGAACACACGACCTGATACTTACATATTAATGTTGGGCCTCAGGTATGCGTAGTATTTGCTTTTTGATTGAATATGTTCCCAAGTATGAATGAAAACACCAGTTAAAGATGGCTGGGCGTTCAGAAATTAGTTAAACTTTGGCCCTGTAGCTAGCTGAATCGGGTCACGGACAGACAGACCAAAATTTTTGCGTTTAAGTATCCCAAGAAAGACTATCGTCTTTAAAATAGCTCTGCGACACGCGCCGGCCTCTCCTGTGGCTGCAACGCCGCGTTCCACCGAGACCGAGAACAACACAGAGAAAATCGCGGCCAGGCTACAGGGGAGACAAGACGCGCTTTGAGTTTCCCTCTAGTCCTGCCATGGTGTTCAAACCTTAGCCCAAGTTCTGCGTCCAATCGGTGACGCTCTTCTGGCTTTCACACCGCCTTCTCTGATTACGCTACCACAACGCTACCACTACAGCTACCACAATGGTTTGTTTATTCATTGATCATGGACGTTAGTTGTCGTGATGGAGATGTACCACCTAGCGTCAGCGTGGGTGATCCACGTTAAAACATTAGACATTGTGCAAGCTCTTTTATATCATTATACAGCAAACATTCAACTATGTCTGTAAGGACACATTTTACTTTCGTGTTGTACCGATTCCTATGACGAATGGAACAACCATGTTTTTTTTTTCATTATACGGACCAGCAAAGTGCGCCTTTATATTGGCAGCATAGGAATCAAGGAATAGAGGGAAGTTTCATTGTACATGTATCTTGCATAGAAGCAAACAAAACAAAGAAAACAAACATTTCACAAATGAACACTAAAACACCAATTTATATCTGTTCATCCGAATGTACAGTAGTTAAAGAAACAATAAGGTGGATCGAATTGTTCACATTTCAGAGATTATCACACATGCATGCGTACTAGAGCGGGATCTTCGTTAGTACGGTACAGCTGGAAATTCAAGGTGGCCCTTCCTTACTTTGCAAGAAACGTGTGTGCCATCTTCGAAGAAAAGCCTCTTCGCTGTGTGTTTCCAGCTGCTCATCGAGGTAATTCCATACAATGAGGCGTATTTTCTGGAGTGCGGGGTAGGGACTTTCATGAGGCTTGCGGTGCGCTGTGTTTAGAGAAATTTATTATCACAGACAGTGGACATCAATACCATTTCAACACAACATTTCAACGGAACTGAACATGCGCAGACACACAAAATTTGTTACAGAAACATAGGTATACATATGTAGATTACGTAGTAAACAAAAAGCACGAATAAAACTCGACTATGTACATTTTGCGTATTTACATGGCGTTTGTGTCGACACCAATCGAGACATGAGCCTACCAAAACCAGGCAGGCCGGAAGATAAGTTTTACGCGTCTGTCGCAGGCTAACACAAACGGGGCAAGACCAGTGCCGAAGGAATTCCTCTTCACCGAGGAAGAAGAGCTCCTCCGACAAAACAGATAGTAGCTCCGAATACCAATCGCTCTAGGATGGGGAAGAGAGCGCGACGGCGACGGCGACGGCCTGCTGCAACCGCCTCGCAGCGGTTGCGCCAGAGACAGAAAGCACCGGCAACGATGAGAAGGCAGGCGAAGCGGCCTCGAGAACAACGCCCAGAAGAAACGAAGCGATTTACTCCGAGACTGGGAAATCCAGCATGCACGGCCCTCCAGAAAACACGAGCAATGACGCATTGCCTCAGAACATGCTGATTTGTTTCGCGCAGGGAGCAGTTCAGGCACGTATCTGACTGGACCATTCTCCACCTCTCGAGGCGGTCGAGAGGGTAGGAAGCACACCCCATCCCAGTCGCCACATGAAGTCCCGGAGGTGGCCAGGCAAAAAAGATGCCGTCAACGTGATCCAAGACACACGACTAGAACGAGCGCGGCGGGCCGGAGGAACTAACGGGAGCAACAAAGCAGCTGTTGTGTCAAGCAATAGGATTGTTCAAGACATCTACCCCGGGACAGGTCGACTGGACATGGCCAAAAAATGCAACAGCTGTTGCATAAAATGAAGGCAGTGTTACTGACTGTGGGCCTCTGTTAAGCTGCACATTAGGCATCAAATGCCGGAGGTGAGTGCCTAGAAAATAATATGCCAGAGTTCGTGCGGGGGGATTCCTCTCCTTGTACAAGGCGCAACAGGAAGTAGAGCTGTGCACGGGCCTAATTTTCAAGCCCGAGCCCGGCCCGGGCCCATTGACTGCGTCGCAGGCCCGCCCGAGCCTGACTCCAAAGGGCTTCGAGCCCGTCCGGCCCGGCCCGACGTACAAAAACACAAAACCGGGCCCGGTCCGGCCCGACACTGTGAAAGTTTGCTGCGGAGACAAGACACTTTTTGATCATGTTGCATTTTAAATATTAAACATATCAAAGTTCAACATATGCAAACGACGTATGTTAATGTGCATGCACAGATTACAAGTTCTGTAAAAATAACAAGCTGCGCAGTGATTCGGACTTCAGTGAAGTGCGGTGCATCACATATCCTGTCGAACTGAAGTTCCGTTCGCTGCTCGCACTGGTAGCCGGAATCGCAAATATCTTTTTCGCAAACATAACAAGCTTAGAATAATTAGACTCCTTGTTCTTCCAGCAGTTTATTATCTATGATGCAGGACAGGAGGATGATTGTATGGATAAATAAGTGCTAGAAACAATTCCGGCACAACGTCTATATTTTTTTGGTTTGATGCGGGCTTTGCACCTGGCCCGGCCCACCCGATGCCCGAGATGAGTAGCCCGAGCCCGGCCCGGGCCCGAGTTGGGAAGACGTCCGCATACCCGAACCCGGCCCGCGGGCCGGGCCGGGCTCGGGCTTTCGGGCTACCCGGAGCACGTGCACAGCTCTAACAGGAAGCGCAGGGCGAGTAGCCGGCAGCGTATGGACACCGAAGGGAAAGCAAAGCCTCCCTGGGAGCGCTGCTGTCCTAGCGCTGCACGACAGACCAATTCGGTGCCACCGGACCAAAAAACACAGCATATCCACGGAGTGAATGATGATGAGTGGGCGAAGCTGCGGAGGTTCATCGGTAAACCGTGAATCTTCCGTGAATTCTGCCCGGTACATCATCACCGACGTGAGATCGGGCGCGTTTATACTAAAGGGTCGATGAAAGTTATGGTGACTGAAGCAATCATGGTTACACCGTGAAATCTTCAGTGGTTTCGCCCAGCAGTAATCAAAGCGATGGTATGTGTGAAATTTTATTCAAACTTCAACGACCAGTCGTCATCCATAGTCCGCCAAGCAGCACGATCCGGCAAGCGCACTCGTACGGCGGTCCGCGCAATCGAAGAGCAGCTGCACCGCCAACGCCATCTAGCGTACCTTCACCCAACCGCCATATTGTACGCATGTCTATAGGACAGCGCCCTTTCGGAAACGAGACGAGAACTGGAGATGACGACGCCATATCCACGGAGTGAATGATGATGAGTGGGCGAAGCTTCGGAGGTGCGTCGGTAAACCGGTAATCTTCCGCAAATTCTGCGCAGTACATCATCAACGACGTAAGATCGGGGCATTTATACTAAAGGGTCGATGAGAGTCATGGCGACTCGCAGCTCACTTTAATTTTACATGTACGTTGTGAATTTTTTTATTGTTTAATCACGCACAGGAGACATCTCACACAGGCACTACCTTGGAGGTCGAAATCCAGTGCCTACTGGCTACTCAAGATGCATGGCTCACCGAGAACCGCCGAGGTGATGCCATAAGGAGCTTCGCCCCTATATATATATATTCATCATATACAGGTACCGCCATCTAGCGGACATTCCGAGAACTAAACGAGAGGTGGCTACCTACTACATACATCGAGGACGCACGACCCACGGCTTAAGGAGCTTCGCCCCTAAAAAGGAACACAAAGCCGACTGCAATGATCTCACGATACGTAAAGGTGGCTGTACCACGTGAGAAAGGTACCAATTGCGACCGCAAAATACAGTCTGCGCAAGGTACCTCCGCTCAAGAAGCGGAAAGTCGAAATCCCGTGCTTCCTGAATTTTTGTCTTCCTTCGTCGAGAGCGTTTAACCATACAGAGTTACAAATGCCGTAGTGGTTGTATAAAATACCCAAAATGCGAAGGGACGTGGCCTGGTTGAATAGAGAAAACGGAGCTAAGTCTGGAGTTCGGTGAGCCAATGAACAAATACCGGGATTTGGGGAGGTTCAGTGCTGCACCTGAAATGTCACGGTACTCGAAGAATAAACGTAGGCTGTGTGAAAGACTGTCTTCATCCGAAAGGTACAGGGTTATGTCGTCAGCAAAAGCTGTGACTTTCACAACACTGCTGCCAGGGAGCGGAAGACCCCGGACGCGCGAATCCGCGTCTAAAGCACACAATAATGGCTCAAGGCTGAGCACAAATAGCACAGGGGACAACGGACATCCCTGACGCACCCCGCGTGTTACTGGAAAGGCAGCACTTTCCCAATCATCCAGAACCAGTGTGCTTCTCATAGCAGAGTATGTATTCCTGATTAGTTCTACAAATGAATCGGGAAAGGCGAAGGCTGTGAGCACTTTAAAGATGTACGCGTGTTCCAGTCTGTCAAATGCTTTCTCCTGGTCTAAAGATACAAGTAAACCACGTGCAGATCGTGACAGCGTATAGGCTATGATATCACGTGTGGTAAAGGACAAGCTGTGTATTTCTCGTCCGGGCACTGATGAAGCCTGGTGATGACCCACCAGGGTGTTCAGTAGAGTCCTCAGACGTTGAACGATTACAGTCGCGAAGATCTTATAGTCAACATTAAGCAGCGTGATAGGCCTACATTGTTCAGGATTAAGAGAGGAAGCGTCACCTTTTGGAATAAGTACAATTCGGCCATTTCGGAAACTGGATGGAAAGACGCCGTCCTCAAAACACCGCTGGATAACCGTGGTAAAGGCAGCACCAATCTCATTCCAAAATGTCAGGTAAAACTCAACTGGAAAACCATCTGGCCCAGGGGACGTTCCACGTTTCATGGATTGCAGTGCCACCTTTACATCATCGAGGGACCGACAAGTGTCTATGGAGCCAAAATTACAAGGATACACTTAGCTTAAGTTATCCTCAAAAGCCTCCGTGCTAGATCTGGTTACTTTACAGAGTACGACTGCCTATTCGAAATTTATTTGCCTCTAACCTGTACAATAAAATGCATTGCAGAAATAAATTATGTTTACATTATATCCTTTAGGCAAACCACTACAACACAAACATTGTTGGAATGATGCCTTTTAAATGTCCGCTTGGAATTCTTCCCGGAACAAGGGGAAGGACCTACGAAAAGGAGCACTGATGGCCATAGCAATGAATGAATGAATGAATGAATGAATGAATGAATGAATGAAATATCCACCCAACTTCTCATTTTGGAGTTGTCCAAGGAAGTGTATATTTAACCTCCTTGGAGTTGTTTAATTGATGCGTACGCGCACAGCTTTGTCGTAGCTTGCAGCTTTCTTTAGAACGTTCTTTTCAAGCGACTTTGACACGGCGTCATTCACCTTCTTCCTAGCGTTCACCAGAGTCTGCAATGGACCCAGCAACCGCATACTGCGTCTGCCGCGGCTCTGGCATAAATTTTTCGCAATGTTCTAATCTTCCTTATATGTAAAATCCTCCGTATTCGGCGTTACATATTGCCCTCGGGAGAGCTATTATTTCACTACAGCTAAATTCAACGAAGGCTTCACAGAAAGTGTTCCAAGTTTCTATCTGCTCTGCGCAGCGTATGCAGCACATTCAGATGGTTCAGATACATTCGTGTTTTGCAAGAGCGGGTGTTTAGCCCCAGTGAACAGTGGATGACCATAAGCGGGATGTGGTCGTACGAGAGTTCTTCATCGTCATCTATTGGCAAACACCTGCTCAAGAATGGCGGGCTACAATTGTGAGCCGAATGCTCGAGCTGTGCGTGTATATTAGATGCGAAGCAGCTCTTTGACTCACGTGTGTAACGCCGTACGTTACGTGCGTCCGTACGAATGCACCGCAACGCGTTCCCCTCGCCGTAGGTGTTGGAGCGTTGCCAAGTAGGTCACGCCACAGCTGCGCGTTGACGTCACGCTCCCCTCGCATGCTTCCCTCGCAGGTGCGCGCTGACGTCACTCTCTCCCTCACCCGCAGCATGCTCGTGGCAGCGCCCGCAGCTGCCGGCTGCTCCGCCCGCTCGCAACACCTCTGAACGTGTCACTTCTCTCTCGCTTCACCCTCTCCACCACCCGCAACGCTCGACCGCACGTCGAGTGGAAACTCGTTTATCTGCGTTGACGCCCGTTTCAACCGGGTCAACGCCGTGCGCACCGCTACTGCTTCGCACCCCATCAGGGTTCCCTTCGGGGAGATGGTCCAAGTTTTTTTCGGTCAATGTATCAATGCCTTCGACATTCGTCTTCTTCCTATTGTTCATCAACACCTGAAAAATTGAAGGACACTTTGCACATTCCAAAGTGTGTTCGGCGAAAGCTTGTGGCCATTCGACTGACTATGCCATGTCTTTTTTTCTTTAACAGTCTCAGTGGGATGGCACACAAACGGAATGTGTGCGTGTTTTCTTTTTTTAATTTTTTACCGCAAATCGCAGCGAGACGCGAGACTAATCTGCCTCCGTTCGCGCTTTGCGCATCGTGCAAACGCCATCCGCGTTCCAGCGCTTAAATTACGGACACTTTATAAATTCTAAAGTGTGTTCGCAGAACGCCTGCGTCCATTGAGACGGGGTCGGTCAGAATGGAACGCGATGCGCGCGTCTCCCTCCTTGCATGTTTGGAAACGCTGGGCACAGCGACGCTACGCAAGCAAAGCGCGAGCGCTGTAGAGTCCAACGCGACTGGCGTCCGTTTGCGCACCCCGGCGGCCACCTGGCACCGTGCCAGGGCTCGGACGGAGGGAAGAACGGGCACGGATGGACGGACGCACGGACGGACACGGACGAACGGACACGGATTGATGGACGGACGGACGGACGGATGGACGGACGGATGGACACGGACGGACGGGCGGATGGATGGACGGACGGACGGACGGACACGGACGAACAGACACGGATTGATGGACGGACGGATGGACACGGACGGACGGGTGGATGGATGGATGGACGGACGGACGGACGGACGGAGGGATGGACGGACAGACGTGAGCATGAGACATTAAAGGCTTTCGCCTTAATATTTCTACAACAGCCGCAACCCGCGACCACCGAAACGGGAATTTGGCGTTAAATTTGCGCAGAGTATAACTTTTCCTTGTTTGTGCTACAATCTTCCACGTCAGCTTAAGCGTTCATCTTGTCCTGGAGAGGGCTTTAAAGGGCCCCTAAACCACCAACAGACGCTCGTGGGCTCCTCTCTGTGCCTTTCCTCTATCGACAACAGCCGCCATGACGCCACTGGTATGATTAGGTGACGTCGCGAACAACAGACGCTGTCAGCGGGCGAACAGGAGCCTGTTTTCTGCTAGCAGATGCGCGCACTTATTGCGTTTCCACCTTGGACGCTCAGGGAGGGCACTCGGAGAGGTTGATAGGCTAGTCGATGAACACAGCTTAGCGAAGTAAAGAGGGAAACGAGGAAACGTGTGTAACTCCGTGAGCGTTCACTGTAGACTCACGCACAACTGCAACGCCACAACTGAATTTCGACCTCTGGATGGTTTAGGGGCCCTAAGCATTGTATGGCGACTTAAAGAGAAAACTGTACGTCCCTCCCTTCGTCACGTAAGACCGTCATCGCTACAGAGAAATCAATGTCTAAAACAAAGTAAACCTTCTTCCTGTTGCTGGGTTTGAAAGCCGGCTTTGAAACTCAATATTAGCAATCAGTGCGTGCCATTTCGTCGAGGCATCTTCATTTATACGACATTCCAGCAACACACCTTGTCCAACGATTCTACATCACTTAAAGTATGTATCATGTCTTGACTTCTCGTCTTATTTGGCTATAGAACTGTTGCTTCGCGCTATCAGCAGCAACAAGGCAAACGTGATTTATAAAACCGTTATACAGACGTACTTTTCATCTTTGATCCATGTTCTATCAAAATGAATAGAGCCCGGATTATTTGTCCAGAAGGTGGAACCGTTTAAACTGAGTTTATGAGTATAAACTGTTTCAGCCTTTCTGATATAGCAGCCGCCGCGGTGGTACAGTCGTTACGGTGCTCGGTAGCTTACTCGGGCGGTGCTTGTTTGATCCCGTCCGCGGCGCTCGCACTTCGATTCAGGCGACAATACTCGCGTACTTAAAATTGCATCCACGTTAAACAGCCACAGGGGATCAAAAGTTTCCGCGGACCGCCACTAAGGTGTGCCTCATAATCGTATCGTGGTTTTGGCGTGTAAAACCCCTGGAATTAAAAAAAAATGTTTTAGCATATGGCCATCAAAGATGACGATAAATCGATTAATCAACGAAAAAGCTTTCATCTACAAGGATTCGTGCAATAATGGCTAAGGTGGCGAGCGATCAATCGATAATGAATTAAAATAACTAATCGTGCATGCTATTGCCTCTCTCTCCCCAAAACCCTAAAACAGCGTTGTGACATGCGTATGTGTAGTGCACAAGCACCGCGAATGCAGCGCTACTTTGCTCGCAGCGCCCAGAACCTGCCCTAACCTAGCAAAAACTGCTCGCAGCAGTTTTTGTTAGGTTAAGGTAGAGTGGCCTTTCATTGCCAGGATTTCGAAACATCTGTACGTGGCGCCATCTCTGCGTGGCAGCAACGACGTCCTGCCGTAACTGAAAGGGAACTAGGGAAAAAAATCATATCTGACAAAAAAAAAAACAGTTATCAAAAACGCCTCCCGGTTATATGCAGCACGGACTCGCTGGAGCATTCTAGTAAAATTGCAGTATCGCATTACAAAGCGTGTGGCTTCTCAAAGCAATTGAACGCAGTCCATTGGAAACACATGGGGTTCCATTGTAAAATATTAAACACTCTGGGAAGCCAGGCTGTTTGTAGTGGGGCAGTGTAATTTTACCAGAATCTTCCACTCGGTCTCTGCTGCACATAACCGGGAGTCGTTTTTGGTAACTAGCTTTTTTCGTCAGATATGATTTTTTTTTGCCTATTTCCCATTCAGTTACGGCAGGCTACCGCTGTAGCCGTCGAGAGATCTCGCCACATACACACCTCCCCAAATCCTGGCCATGGACGCAGCAGAAAGTCGGTACACACAAGTCATCTATCGCCGGCATTTCATTCACTACAGCCTCATAGATGAGCCTAACACGCACGCGCCAGTTCACCTATACTCCATCTCACAACTACCTTGCAGCACTGCCGAAGTTACGAGGAGTACACAGGCGGTATCCTTGCGCAGCATATGATGTAGTTCCAGGCGTAACTGTTTCATTGTCAACGAGGTACAAGTGTTTTAGCTGTGCTTCTTGCATGACGCGTTACAGCGATACGTGCTACGTTTAGGCCCTTCGCGCACGCACTTCGCATTTTCTGAAATATTGCAGCAATTACCGGCTTTTAACCGTAACAGCCACCCTGACCGCGATGACGTACAGCAGCATGGCAGGACCCATACAGCCCAGACCATCCGCTTCCATCCGAATTCGTGCTTCTCTCTACTTTTCTGCCCGGCCAGCAATAACTAGGTGGTATAATCTGTCATCGCTTAGTCACATATAACGCTTACGCCAAAACATCAGGTATCTTTTCTGGCTATTATTTAGATCGCTGGTTTGTTTTGATGCTTCTATGAACTACCGAGGTGGTACCGAGACGTAAAAGTGGTTTGATGTGAACTGAGCAGATGGCGCCACAACGTTAGCGTAGGTGATGCATTGACGATGAGAAACACCCCGAATGTGTATATTGTTTTCTGTGCCAATAATTTTCTGTTCCACTCAAGGGCGGTAAGTGATGGCCGCTGAAAGTGAATCGACTGAATCTCTGGAGCGGTGTAGGTCAAGCATCCAGTATTTTTCGAAAGAAGAAGATAAGTAGCGCTAAATGCGTTTGGTGCTTTCAAAAAAGAACCCGGTGAAAGCTCCAGTACGAACGCTGTTATAAAAAACTGCTGCAGATCCACGAAGTGAATGCTGATGATGGAGCGAAGCTCCATTGACAAAATGATGAACGATATAAAGAATGTTTAGGAAATCTATCTGTCGGACGGACGGACGGACGGACGCACGCACACACAGACGGACGGACAGACGAACGGACAGATGCACGGACAGATGCACGGGCAGAGTACGGTCTATTTTAAACCACTATGCGCGCTATGAACGCTCTATGTACGGTATATGTAACACCTGTGTTTCGGTCCAACGGGGAGCTACGACAACGGCGTCAACGGACATCGTGAGAGCCTAAGGAGCTTCGCTTCTAAAAAGAACCGCGTTCCTCATTAACCAAGGAGGATTTTTATAAAATGGTCCTTGTCGCGAACGCCAGCGAATGCGCGCTGTACAAGTGGGTTTCTGAACATTAAATAAACGCTGAGGTGGCGTTCCTGAAAATTTTATTGCGTGTTATATTAACTAAAGGGAACAAGTATCGACAAAATAGGCGAGCCGACGACAAAGAAACGACGCGCACACGACGCGAACGCGGATGAGCACTTCTTGAGGGGATTTCGCCTTTCCTAATGGGTAACAAGCCCTGCAGCTTCCACAATGCTGCAAGGTATTTCCTGAGATGGAGTATAAACTAAGGTTTCAGTGCTTTGTTGTCTGAATAGATTAAACGGGTTCGCTAAAAGCGCCCTACTACGTCAGCCACGTTGCTATATTTCAGCAGTTTTAAATGTCCTTCGCTGCCCACAGCAAAGAAAAGAAAGAAAAGCGAACAACGAGGAGAGTTAAGAACACTTTTAATGGACACCCAGATGTAACTAAAAGAAAACTGATTATATACCGCTTAA
The DNA here is from genome assembly GCA_030522465.1 of Rhipicephalus appendiculatus. NCBI lineage: Eukaryota > Metazoa > Arthropoda > Arachnida > Ixodida > Ixodidae > Rhipicephalus > Rhipicephalus appendiculatus. Next base: position 15,456 of record JALIZH010018356.1, on the reverse strand, counting down.
ATTTCGCGCTGCGAATAACTTTTTTGCGCGTGGACACGTGGCAAATGTAGTGGCATCGTACGCGTATATTTTTCGCATTACGCGCGCGTTGCGCGTAGCGAGTCTAGCGTGCAAGTTATGTGTAGGACACCGAGCTTAAATGCTGTGCAGTACAGTGAACAGGAAAGACGTACACTGGCATAAATCTGTATTGTTAACGCTGTGCCTTCTTGGTGGGCTATATTCGTTGAACATCGGCGTGTCAGTATTTATGTTATCCAACCATCGTGATTACACGAGAATTAGGATTATCACTGTTTTCTTTTATTTTGTTATTTAACTTCACATCTGAGTGTGCCAAAGGATGACAATGCAGATAGATATCTGAAAGTGCGGCCTCAGTGTTGGCAATTGTTCATTCATGTCGACAATTCATTTAAGAGCCTTAAACACGTATCACTGTAGTAAGTATGCAGGGTTCCAGCTATGCGCTTCTTTAACTAAACATATTTCGCGTGGTTTGGTGGAAGTCAGCCTGATAACTATTAAAATCAATTACAAACTCGGTGTTCGCGCGGGCTGTTACAATGAGTTCAGTTTTACCGTTGTTCGCAAGATTTTCTGCCAACGCGTTAATTCTATTGCGTGATAGCTGCTGCCACCTCTTTCTTTTTTTTTTTTTTTTGTAGTCACTCGTCGTCTGCTTCCGACAGCAATTCCCACAGTTCAGTGGAAACGCGGAAATCCGGTTGTGTCTGAGTCTTACACGGAGCGCCAGCAGATTAGGCCTAATCCCTGTTTGGGTCAGAAAACGAGCTCATGAAGCTATACGGCTACGGCGCACTGCAAAATGAAAGAACTATAGAAAAAAAAGAGGAAATAAAAGCGGCAGATCCTAGGAAGGTCAAGAAGATTAGCCGAAAGAGCCGAATCGCGAGTGTCGCGTCTTTCTTGTCCCCTTTGTCCTGGTCAAAAATGTGCTACTTCACAATATGATATGATGATAGAGCGCCAACTAGCCCTACTTTCAACCCTATTGAATCTTATCGAATAAGCAACTAAAGGTCTTCTTCCGTAAGCTGGCAAGGAGGGAAAAAAGCTGGAAAGAAGAGCGGAGACTGAAAGTGGGTGGGCGAAGAAGAACGTAAGTGAAGAATGTAAAGGAAGGAAGAATAGGAGAATTACTATATATCTATATGGCTAATGGCACTTAAAAACCTTAAAAACTTTAATTAACAACGCACTGATCGACCTTTTGTGCGACGACAATTTATGTTGGCTTTTTAAAATTGCGTGTTCCCAAAGAGACCTCTTGACAAAGTGGGTTCAACACGGTTACTAGCAACGGCCTGTTCGCGCTGTAACGGGGGACAGCGCCTGGCCAAGTAGTTTTTACAGAAGCTGTCTGCTAAGCAATATTTTCGTGTCATTTCTTTGAGAGGCAAGAGGGGCCCCATTTGCATTTCAATTTACGGCTATCGTTAGTACGGCGCAGCAGACCGGTTAACCACCCTGCGCCTGGTCTCTCTCTTGTTCTCTCTTTAATTCTATGTCGCGTAATCATTGCAAATGAACTTGGAGCGATATACCTCTGAAAGGAATTCAGTGAAGAGCCAAGCATCTTCCCGTTGGATTCTAGCATTGTGACTTACCTGCAGACCCTTTACGCTGCTTCGTCATAAACACTTCTATCTTATCCAACTTATTTTTTCTCTCTCTTACAAACCGCAAACAAACAAACAAAAAGGACAGGAAGGGGAAGACGGAAACTTGCAATGAAAAATTCGTGAACAGGAGGTATGCACTGGAGCTGACGTTTCATCAAGCGGACTTGTCTTCTTCAAGTTGCAGTCTTGTTTACAAGCCCCCTGTTTACAAACCGCAAACATATGTGCTTTTCAACTTCCCTTTGAATACAAATATATGCTTAATGGATCACATTTGAGTGCTAAGCATTCCCAGGGACAATGACCATACAAAACGCGTGCGCTCAGTGGAGTCCTCCCCCCTCCCTTCATACCACGTCTTTGCACATGCATTCTGACCATAAGGGCCTCAGGGGGAGGGTCGAGAAGAGCGGGGAAGGGCGAAGGATGCTGCATTAAAACTTTGCTACCGCTCCATCTCCACCCCGCTGAAGGAGAACACTGAGCATGCCTATGTTTAAAGCAGTTTATTTCGAGCACAAGTATAGAGGAAGGTTTTCACTTAAACTTAACGCGCCGGTCAGTAGGCTGTGTAATAATGGGATGCGACTGCTGAGTTGTGCAGTTTCCGGAGTACGACGACCTCATTCAACAACCTCCCTCAACCCACGCTCTTGCCTCCTTCTTGTCTACAGAAGAATGCGCGAACGCGGGCCTTGCTTAGCCACCATCAGGATTTGTGCGCTGCGGATTTGTCCCTGAGCACATGAAGAATGGCTCATTACAGAGAGTTGCTCACTGGACTCAAATGGAAGTTTTGCGAAAGTGGGTGCTCTTAAGTTGGTAAGAAACGCGCGAAGTTTAGGAGTGAGTGTTCTGCGCGTAATGAAAGGTTATAAATACTCCGTTCTCCGTATCGCTTCGCAACAGAAGCTGCATAGCTTTCGCTATACCGAAGACTGCATAACAATGAATCAAGGGTGTAGTTTCTTGCGAGAGTGCTGGCGCCGTATCAGTCCAGTGAATATATTTATACACTTATAGCCGCGATTCACCAGCTTTAGAGGCAATAGTCAGGACGTCACAGCCATCTCTATATGAGTATACAATCTATGACTTTACAAGTGCGTACATGCAAGCTGGGGGGCGCCAAGTTCACGCCGCCTTTTTTATTACGATAGCAATTATATGAGCACTCTCAACTGTTCTTTTTTTTTCGTCACCGTTGCCATCGCCGCCATGTCCCGTATAATGTCCAAAGTGATAACCCACACCTCCGCGCAATGTATGTTCTTTCGCGGGTAAGAGTGCGCGAGCGGGGCGACGAACGAAGCAGAAGCAAAGATCAAACGAGCCGGCCCATTTCCCTGGCTCGGAGGGCGAGTGCGACATCACCCCGCTCGGGAGGCCTGCCATCGAAGCAGAGAGGAAACGCCACGCCCGTCTTCAACTAGCACGGAAATTTGCAAGGGACTGACTTCTGGCCTTGTTGGTACGACATCTGAAGTGGTATAGCGCAGTTTTTTTTTTTTTTTAGGGGCGAAGCTCCTTATAGCGAGACCTGGTCGGTTGTCAAGTCGTCGATCCATCCTCTGTACCCCGCAGTGTTCCCTTTATCGAACAATAGAGGGCGCTGTCCCATAGAGATGCATGCAAACTGCAGTTGGGTGACGATATACTAGATAGGTGCTGTACGCATTCCGTGTCGTCATCTCCATTTCTCGTCGTTTCCGAGAGGGCGCTTTCCCATAGACATGCGTGCAATATGGCGGTTGGGTGAAGGTACGCTAGATGGCGTTGGCGGTGCAGCTGCTCTCCAATTGGCTGCTGCGCGGGCTGCGCGGGGTTGCGCCGGGCGGCGAGCACCCGCTATCTCTCATTCCCCGGATCGTCGCCGTACTAGTGCGCTTGCCGGATCGTGCTGCTTGGCGGACCATGGACGACGAGGAGCACCGGGTGCGGAAGGCCGCACAGCTCGTGCTCGTGGGCAGGATCCCGAGGTGCGAGCTCGAGAGGCCGCCAAGACGCAGCGCGGCGCCCAGCTGGCGGATCTCACAAACACTATCTCTTTGATTACTGGGCGAAACCACTGAAGATTTCACGGTGTAACCATGATTGCTTCACGAGCTTCGCCCCAAGCTCTTCATCATTCACACCGTGGATATGCTGTGATTTTTTTTTTGAGACGGGACAAGATGAAGGGGACACATTTAGCGCTTGTGTGTGTCCCCTTCATCTTGTACCGTCTAACAAAAAAAGGACCTGCGCTATACCACTTCAGAGTATGGAAAGACGTGAGGTAGGGGGGGGGGGGGGGTCACTCGAGCAGCAACATTGAACATTGATGCAAAGGGTGCGGTCACGATTGCTGGCACGCGCGCTATCTTGACAGCCATCAGCTGGCGGCTCGTATACCCTTCTACGTGCTGCGCTCTCAACTCGATGACCCAGTGCGGAGAGAGCCTCTCTCCCTGGAACGGCCGTATTCTCTTACACCAGTGGGTTGTAGAGTTGCGCGCGATCAGATCCAAAAGAGCCTCACTCATATAACTTTACCATTTGTTGCTATCACATTCATTGCATCACCCTTGAGGTGAAACTGTGACTACTTTTTAACATTGTTTTTACTATACTCTTAACATCAGGATTTAAAAATTGTGAATACGTGCGGCTTAAGAACGTAGCCACGCACGGCGATAACGGTCTCAGAAATGTTTTCTCGGGTTTGGTAGCGCTGTCACGTTTCTGTGGCAATTCTCAAGCTTTGGCTCAATTTAGGATATGGGATTGCGTAACGCGATGACAAAAAAGTTACGAGACTAAGAAGCTCGCCCACTGGACAGAAAAAGTGGTTTAACGCCGACATGTTCCTTACAGTGTGATGTGTTCTTGGGCGACGCTCATAAAAGACGCGAGCTTTTATCCATTGTTACCCGTGGCGTTAAGTCTCTTCAGGTTATTTCTTTCAACATCGCTCGTCGCGAGGATTCTTTTCCCGTTTCTTTTTCTCGCGTATGAGGTTGCCGTCAAAAGTACTTGCACTTTTTTTATGTTTATCTTCTTCGAGCAAGTGCTATCTCGCTGTCTCAGCTCAATGGGGGTTCGTGATCATTTCTGTAACAAATGATCGGGAACATCAGCCGCATTATTTTGGTTTCTCAGAGAATCGCATTCTCTGGTTCTCTTTCTCTCCCGTTTCTTTCTCTTTCTTACGACGTCATCGTAGAAGAAGTACCTAAATACCGTGATATAAGAAACAAGACTAAAGCAACAAGTAAACTGAACTCGAAGGAATAGATTCTGCTACAAAATTTGTGTGCGGCAGAAATGTTATCACGTGGCAAGCTTGGTGGAACATTACAAGATACGCTCCCTTCAACCGTCCCACCGGAAGTTCGGTCACGCCGGAAGCGCGTACTATCGACGCCTTATAAACGAGCCAGCTCACTTTCTTTCGCGCATGACCGAATATATGGCTGTGGTAACGACCGCGAGGAAATTTTTTCGCTATTAAAAGTTTATGTTGCCCGCCGAGTGCTCACGCAACGTGAACTAATCGGTGGAGGAATTGAGTCAATGTTCACAGGCTACAGGTATTTTTTTCTTTCTTTTTTTTACCAATTTGAGCTTAATATGTCTGGTTCATAACATACAGTTGTTTCGTTAAGAGTGAGAGAAAGAGAGAGAAAAAGAGAGGTGTGAAAAAAAGAGGGAGAACAACTTCACTGAGAGCGAAAGCTTAGTGCTCGAGATTTAGCCCACGTCTCGAACTGAACTCCATTGTGGAAGTGGAAAAAAAGTTTCTTTTCTGAAGCCGTGCCTTTTGGAAAGCAGTTAAGCCATCAGCACCGATGCACGCGGTGGCCGCTCACCTCTGCACAACGACAGCTTGTTTTCTAGGATAAACTTGTTTTTATTGCGATAGCATTTACGTGCACACACGAGACACCTTACTGTGGTCCTCGTCAGCGTCTACGCTGTCATGATCCGCATAAGAGAGAGAGACTCTTTATTAGAAAAACAGATTTTGGCCGGCGTTTATATAGCGCTGACATGCTACTCTGTGTCGGGATGGGGAAGGGAAAGGGGATAGGGAAGGGGAATGGGGAAGTTCAAATTGAAAACATTGCACCGCATGCCGTGCGTTCTATGTGCGGACGAAAGCTTGCGAAAGCAGAAGGCGGGCGTAGCTCAAGCAGAGATGAAACATGCTGGTAGGCTCTGTCGGAAGAAGGAGCATGATGTGCCGGTGTGCGCGTGTAAGGGGGGCTGCGTCTCTTGCACAGCAGCTGCGAGCTTTGATCAAAAGGGCGCTCTCGCTATCTCACGTGACATTCATAAACGTATCCAACCCTCGTATACGCTGTGCTCTCACCGCTTACTTGGCATTGAAGTTACGGACAGCACGAAAACAGCTTGGCTCTCTGGAACGGCCGTATTCGCTTACCCCGGCGCTTCGTAAAGTTACACCAGATCGGATCCTATATCGGCTAGAGTTACTTCGTATAAAATTCCGATGTCCCGCGGTCACCTTAATTGCTTCGCCCTTACGGCGAATTTGTGAATATTTTTTTTCACCCGCTCTTTACACCTGGCCTCAAATTTGCCGTTACTGTTGCTGCTGCTGTCTCGCCGAATACCTCGTATTGACCCATACGCGGTGCATCACTCTCACCTTTGATGACCCTGAAAAGTGTGCTGGTGCTGCTTTTACGAACTTATACAATAATATTTGACAAATGATTCATAAAAAAATTCCTCACTCCAACAAACACGCGCTATCGAGAGTAATCGAGTATACGGGCTGTGAAAGACAATTTATTTTTACTGCGGTATGTGCTCGCTGGTTAGAATTATACCTTACATTAAACGCGGCGAAACGCAGCGTATGGAGTAAATTAATAGATACATTGGCCGTATATTGGCGCGTTTTCTGCTGGCTTTGAGATAAGTTATGTAGCTCTTGAATGTGCTACACATTGTCGATCTGGCAGCATGTGTGCATAAACTTTTCTGTTAAACTTTTCTGTTTCTTACGCGTATAATACTTTTTTTTCTGATAGGGAGTCTTTTTTCACACGAACTAAGACGGTCTGCTTCAGACAGACAATTAGCTCTGCGCGCGCGGGAATTAATCAGTGTATAATTGCCATTGTTCGAAAGTAACATTCACCGAAGGAATAGGCTTTCCTTTTTAATGAGAAAACTAAGCGGCTTTACATTTATCATCTATTTTTGTGGGAGGGACGTGGTCACAGCAGTCGATCAATTCTCTCAGCTATACAGAAAAGGGTACCTGCCTTTTTTAATGAAGCTACCGGTTGTTCCTGCATGTGTATCATTCGTTAATGCGACATTTTTAAAGCGGACTACGGAAGAAATTAAATCCAAGGAACTTCGCTGCGCCCAAATTGCGGCCGCCTGACACCAGGTGTAATAAAGACCATTCACGCATCCGTACTGAGCTCACATTCCTGTAAAAAAAGCACTTCTTTCTCGGGCATTTCTCATATTTTCTTAAGGCTCGATGACAAATATGTGGATTTTATGATATACCTTTTTCATAATTTGTGAAGGAAGCTTTGGTGTGACGTGCTTGTCCAACTAAAAGCGGCTAGTAATATTCCTCAAAATACCATACAGTAATAATCCTCAAAATCTCTTACCCTCCCATACCAATTTTGCTGTACACCAAGTTAAAGAGACGATCACGAGAGCATCCAGACATATAGGCGGCTAGATAGATACGTAGATAGAAACGCTCCAAGTGCTTCCAGTTCGCTGAGAAATGCTTAGAATTTAATATAAGAAAAAAGAAATAGTGAATTAAGCCGGAGGTTCGTCAAATGAATGTGAGTGCGAAATACCCGACAAAATGCATAAGAACTATTTTCGGCAGATCACATGTATTGTGGCAAACCATTTCATGCGAAGCATTCAGCGAATAAATAGCTGCCGCATTTTAGAACGATAGCTCTACACCTGCTGCTACAAACGAGAAAACGCCTGGTTCTGTGACTCTGACTTTCAAGCTGAGCCAAGGTCGATGCTGGCGAGAAAGCTTCAGCGAAAGGCTAGTGTGGTGCGTTCGCGAAAAAAAAAAAAGACAGGGGCTCAAGGTCAGTTTTTCGTGCAGCGATCTCCAAAGGCGGCACAAGACTGGCGTTGAGCGCTATTCGTAGGCGGCACAAGACTGGCGTTGAGCGCTATTCGTTTCGCCTAATGTGATTCGGAAGTCATTACACTAATTTCAAGGACGCGACACCCGGTTTTGACTTGAACGTAGCTCGAGATCACTTCAAGCAGCTCACGTGATCTTTATGTGCCAACTCCTGTTTCTATACAATTCGGTGGTTGCAAAAGTTATGTCGTTTTGCGTTTTTCAAAGTAGCTAAGGCCTGCAGGGTACAAAAGAGTATCGTATGATATATCGTAAACAATCTCCCTTAAGCCACGTGTAGTGCTGTTTATTATGATGCATTGCGGGGTTCAGGTCCAAAACCGTCAGTCTTCTTTTAAGATATATGTGCCTCAATAAGACACTTTTAGGTAGCTCCTTCTAAATATACAGCGAGTCCTGAATGGTTACAGTGGGCCATACGGCTTGCTGGCATTGTGCACCATCAATGACGTGTTTCGTACGGCCGCCTCACGAGACGTTCAGGCCACCTCACCCGAGAACCCCGGAGATCTCCGGTGTGCCCTCGCGCAGCTCTCACACAACTTCGGGCTGCTTCGCGCAGGCACTCTCTAGATTTTCGCCTGTCATCCCACCATCGCCGGCTGCCTGTGAAATACAGGAGTTCCACGGCTTTCAGGGCCATGCAGAAAATTGGTTAGCGACCATAAACGCTGTCGGAGCTCGCGAGGCCTGGTACGTCCACGAAGGTATCGGGCTACGACCCTGACCTGCATGGTGTGTCAATTTCACCAGCTTTTTGCGGCCCGCTTTCTCATGCCTACGGCTTCCTCTTTGCCGACCCATTTTCTACAGTGGATGGGAGATGTGAGGCTCACCACCTCAACAGTGCACCACTCGACATCACAGCTTGGGAAGGACATGGTCCCAACGGTGCAGTTATGCCCTCCGCCAACCAGCCCTCTTCCATAGAAAGGGTTTCTGAGGGGTAGTACCTCGATTGTCCATCTGTTCCCCGGAGCCCCGCGCAGACAGAATCTCAGACGCAGAAGGACACGCGTCCGACGTCGATACAGGCCATGAGAAGGACTCCACGCCGCAAATTTCAAACTCCGCGACTGCTGCCACACCAGACAGTAATACCACCCACAAGACCCAGCAGCTGGCGATGCGGCCTACACACTCGCCAGCGTGTGAGAACATGCACGTTCCAAGTCAAGGGACCAGACAAGTCCACCATAACGGTCAACCTGCTATCAGTCCCACCGGGACAGCTACCCCCGAATGCGCAGACGGTCACCGTACGCTGGTTGGGATCAAGAAATCTAATACGACCAACGCTAGTAAAAACATCGAAGACTTGTCCATGCATTCTATGCCCCTCTCTGACACCAAACCACAACTCTTGAGGCACATATTGCTCCTTACGGCGGCGCCCTGAAACAATGGACGCATCTGTTTCGGCAGAACCATACATTTCGCCTTGCTCGTGTGATGGGAGTGTATCGACGCGGAACGCATGCACTTCTTCAAATCTGCGGGGACGTGTACGACCGCTGACGACTAAGACTGTCTACGGCCACAGCACAGCGATTCGGTCGCCCACCGTTCTTTGCAAATCCCCTGCAGTGCATTCTGGAATGCGATGGCTTAAGCTACGCCTACGACCTTCCTGCAATAGCCAGTGCCGTCTGCCTGAAATATCTGCATTTCACCAATCACAGTCGCACAAGGACAGATACCTGCAAAGACCCACATGGAACACTCAATTCCGGCCGCCATAAACAGTTCCGCAGCTCGATCATCATGCAGTGCCGCAGCTTGCCCGAGTGTAACGAAGATAGCGCCGCGATTGCAAGCGCGCGTGCTAGGTAAGCGCGAAGACGAGGAAGATGAAGCAGAATAGAAGAGCCGGCCCGTAGCAAGGGTGCTGCCTCTGTCAATCACAATTTGTATGTATGTATGTATGTATGTATGTATGTATGTATGTATGTATGTATGTATGTATGTATGTATGTATGTATGTATGTATGTATGTATGTATGTATGTATGTATGTATGTATGTATGTATGTATGTATGTATGTATGTATGTATGTATGTATGTATGTATGTATGTATGTATGTATGTATGTATGTATGTATGTATGTATGTATGTATGTATGTATGTATGTATGTATGTATGTATGTATGTATGTATGTATGTATGTATAGAGTACCTCATTTGTAGTACAACATTGCATCCACAAGTTACTTGTAAATAAATGGGGATCTAATTCATACAGAAAGCATCGCTGTTCGATTATGATGATGATACACAACTTTATTTTACGCCAGAAAAGGAGGCCTTCTACTCCCCGTCCGCGGCACATAGGCATAGGTGACGGGGGGCCGGCACTTCTGCGATTAGAAGCAGGCAAATTGGTCTTAGCACATCGCGGCTTCTTCCACCAGGCGGATGGCTTGTTGCTGTGAAGCAGGGTCCCCGCTCTGCAGCAGAGCTTCCCAGGTCTCTCTACTATTTATATTCGGTATAGCCCCTGGGGAGCTATCGCACTCCCAGAGTTTGTGGTCGAAGCTCCCTCTCAACCTACAGTGTGTGGTGGGGTCCTAGTTAAGCTAATTTTTCTGTTTATCCTCTTGCCGGCCAGAGCCCATGCCGCTTCGGGCGAGATTGTGCCTTTCTGAAATTCCAGATAGCTGTTTTGCTATCGGTAATGATGAAATTGGCTTCCATTCCAACACACGCGATCGCTATCGCAAGTTCTTCAGCTGTTTCTGTGTTAAGGCTTCTAATGGGGGCTGCCCAAGGAGGATTAAAAAGCATTTTTTTTTAATCCTCCTTGGGGCTGCCGATACGGGGGGCACCTCGGCCGTCGACCACAGAGGCGATCACCGCGTCCAACTTGCCGCTTGCCGCGTCCACGTACGCAACCAACTTGCTGTCCATCGAATCGAAGGGTCTGATTAGGGCTCGTGATCTCTTTTTCCTCGTGTTCATGTTTAATATGGGATGCATGTTACGAGGGATTGGGCAATGATTAGATTGTCTCTGCAGTGTGGCGCCGCGTTGCCTGCTAATAATAATTAGAATAAATTAAGTACGCAATCAGTTCAGTTTTAAGCCACTCCTCATTAATATGATTCTCAAGCCGCACCTTTCGGAGGCCATCGAGAACTTCTAACTGATTCTAATGGCACCTATAGAAAGGCAGCAAACAGCAACTAGAAGATGACGAAAGACGGCAGCTTCAGCAAGAGCCTACGTTCGCATTCGATTTCGTAAATGCGCACCGGAAGCCAGACGTGACGAAAATTCGCTAAACATGCTCCAGGTGGTCTTTCCGTAATCCAGAACACTGAGGCGCAAACGAGCGAATGCGGTAAAGTCGCGGGAAAAACAGCACATGGAATCACTTTACCGCGAAAAACCAATATCGACGTCAGGCCCCAGCGGGGGGCATTTCTAGAGATTTTACCCGAGTGGTATTTTTTTTTGTTTTATGTATGTTTCAATTCGTGCAGAGGGGGGAACTAACCGCGTGTTTCCATGAGTTTATTGTTTTTTATTCGATAAATGGAAGTCATTGCTTGCCATAAACGAAGTAACAAAAAAACAAGATCGACCAACATTTTTACTTTGTGCGTATACGGAAGACTAGATTGCCTGTGAAATGTTTACCTCTGCCTTGCATTCGGGTAATACAAACTGCTCTTTCTGATAATACGCATTATTAGCGGGACTAAGGTCTTATCGACGCACGTTTTTCCTCATTTTGTATTCCAACGTATCTTGTAACGTTACTTCGCCAAGGTACATTAGTAAACGTTACTCGCTTCCAACCGATTCAGTGATTTCTTTGTGTTTCTTGTTTACCTGTTTCTCTTTTCAGTTCTTATTGTTTCGGTGCACGTGCACGTGTGAATGACTGTGAGTCTGTAGGGGGGTGGGTAGCGTAGCTGTGACAGTAGCTGTGACAGGAAAATGAAATGTTGCGTAAGACATAGGTACAACAAGCACCCAAGACTCCCTCATTTTTCCCCAATAGGGGGAAATAGCACCTGAAATCCCGTCGCGTAATGTCATATACTGCAATGTTGCCATTTTACGATAACCGTGAGAGGCCGTATCAGCCCTCTGGATGCATCAGAGCGGAAACGACAGAAGTCTTTGCAGTATGTTGGCGTTTGAGATTCTTTACATCATACTTGTGCGAAACGCATACATGAATCCGTGAATCCTTGAATAACACTGCTGGAAGGCCGGGGTCCTCGAAACTCCGGACAAGAGAGGTCGACGACCAGGAATTTTTGTTAAAGTAATTTCAAAGTAATTTCATTCCCTTTTTTAAAGGTAAGAGTCATGTAGCGTCAATACTTCGAGACAGCTGTAAATTTCGATGTAATTATTTTACATAAAAATTCTAGGGAAGTAGTAAGAACTGCAATTTAATTACAAGAGCGATTTCGCTGTCTCTGAATGTGCTTCTAGTTCTTCATGTGTGCTACCAGGTCATAGATGAACAGACATGCGCAAATGCCTACAAGCGCTGAATTCCGGGAATACTAAGCCAAAACGAGGCTTATCCCTCCGCCATAGGAGTCGGTAAAGCAGGAAAGTGAAACGTGTCTTCACAGAGGTGGATGAGCGTTTATTGTGGATTGTTTAGCAACAAGAACAGAGGACTCAGTGCTATAGCAACAAATCGTAACATGACGCAAAGAACGCAAAGTAGCTAGAAACTTGCCGCGCGCTGCTCAAGCAGAACGGACGCACGAAAATACATACACAGGACGAGCGCGAACTAACAACTGTCACAGCTCGACGCTTAGCGTGCACTGATCAAACACAAAGGAGGACGCACGAAACGAATGCACAAGTATACACAGGACGGGCGCGAAGTAACAACTGTCCCAGTTGTTACTTCTGTTTGTATGAGCAGCGCACTCCTTTCGCAAACGCGGCCGCTGCAGTGAGCGAAGTGACCTTCGTGCTTTCTGTAACTTCAACGAAAACTTGCGGTGAAAGCAAAGACGTGCAAACCACCCCAATCACTAGATAAGCGCGCGCACAAGTGACGACGCCCTGTAGACGCGGGCGCGCATCGCAACGCGCAGGAAGACGGTCTTTAAAGCACGCCCATCACGCCATCTCGCTAGTGATAACGAGAACATGCTGAAGTGCTACCGAGCTCTGAGTACCGCCAACGGCAAATGGTGTTTATAAATAGCTCGCCGTTAGTATGCTGAAGAACGTACGCTCTGTGGCCGAGTTGTTTCCGCCCCGCTCAGCGGCGCGAGGAATCGTAGATTCGAGTCCCGGTGACGGAACTTCTAGTTTGTTGTCATCTGTTTGTGTGCATTTTACAACGACATATCCGTGACGGAAACACGTCAGTGGAGCTGTGGTGGACCCCGACAAAATACATTCGTGTTAAAAAAAAGAGAGAAAGAATGTTTCCGACCATGATAACGCAGTTCTGAGGACGAGAATGGGTGGAAGAGTTAAGAAATAAAAGGCCGTCCGTGCAACCGGGAGCCATCACTTTTTTAGGCTCTGACGTAGACAGCTATACCTCTTTTTTTCCATCTCCTTCGTTTAGCCCTTTTTCCGTCCACGTAGGTCGAACGGCTAGCGTCGCTCCGAAGCGCACCGATCACGATCGTCAATGCAAGCCATTGCAAACTTGAATGCAGTGCAGCACCAGTGTTGCCAACCAACTTTCACAAAATACCCTACGTCTCAGTCAAAATTACCCCTCTTTAACGTACACAATTTTTATTACCGTACATTTTACACTACACCTAAAATAACGCATTTCAGCACTTAAAAGGAGCCCTGCAACACTTTTTGAGCGAGGTCAGAAAAAGCTGCCGATCGGTAGTCGAGGTTCTCGGGAATACGCGAGACAAATATTACAGCGCAGCACGTGGCCTGGAATTTACAATAAATTCTCATTCAGCTAAAAATCGCTTTCTCTTCTCTCGACAAACGATGCTAGATATCTCAAAAATCATTGCGTTACAGGCCAGTATCACGCCATTGGTTGATTTGAGCATGGCTCGCTTGGGAGTTACTGCGGCCGCCGCGGGAGGCCGTGACCTGTCCGCGGGTGCGAGCGAGATCGCACTGAAAAGCTGCGCGCTCGAAAAAAAAAAAAAGTGAAAAAGTGCTCAAGGTCAAAAGGCGCGCGTGACGTCCCTTCTTTCCCCGTGTCAGCGCCCCCTGCTTAGCTTCCAGCGCTTTCGTCGGGACGAGAGAAGAGAGAAAGCAATTGCAGCGTGCGACAAATCTTTGTAACTCCGCTCGTACTGGACGGATTCTAAAACTTTTTTCGGCGGTGAATTCGTGAGGCAATAAGCTCCTTTAGTAAATTCATCCCAACTGGACTCGCTAAACGGCTATGACACTCCTGTGTTCGAGTGTGTGTATGTGTGCGTGTGTGTGCGGTTTTTTTTTTGCTTTTTTCTCTCTAGTTTTCAATATTTTTCTTTTTTTTATACATTTTCTTACTTTCTTTCCTTCCTGACCTTTCTATTTCCCTTACCCCTTCCCCAATGCAGGGTAGCAAACCGAAAATTTTCTTCAGGTTAACCTCCTGCCTTTCACTTAACCTTTCTCTCTCTCTCATCCCACGGCTACTTCCAAAGTGTTCCAGAGCCCCTTTAAATATTAGCTTGAAACAGGGACTAAGGAACATGAAAGACAGCAGATGGGAAGAGTAAGAGTTCCGGTATTTGTATATGAAGAGCATTGAGCCATTTTTCATAAAAATATCTAGGAGGCTCACCAGCAAGTATACGGCCGGCAGCGTAAGCGATATGGCTACAAAGAGCGGTAAGCGAAAAGTTAGAAAAGCGAAAGAGATTTATTTGATAGCAGTGATGGAAAGAAAACCGGCTCTGAGTAACTACCGAAAGGGTAAACACGAAATAAGCTAGGATACATTTCATTGTAGGGGAAACAGCGTTAAAGACAAGGACAGTAATGACACACATACAACCACACTTGGCGCTGACTGGCAATACATACATTTTATACAAATGGAATTACATTCGTACATATACATATACCGTTCATGATAAATCGAGGGGAAGTTATTTGCGGTTTGAAGCAAGGTCGGGTTATCTTAAAACGCATAGTTATGAGGCGAGATTAAGCAATGAAGAAGAAAAATGTAGCCTACTTGCTGTGTGGAAAGGAAGCTAAGGAGAGAGAGAGAACACAACTTTATTGCGGAAGCTAAGGAAATACGGAGCATGTTCTAATTGAATGTGACGATATCCACCCGGTTGTATGTCTGGTCATTATTCTACATGAAACCTTGGCTTTTACAGACAACATTTGAAAGGTAAGCAGGTTTGCGATAGAAATAAGTACAAGACAATTAGAGGATTGGTGGCAGAAAAGTTGGCAGAAAACAAAAAATTATCAGGAACCCTAAGTTAAACTGCGGCAAGGCTTGAAAAGTAGCGCTACGAATTTATAAGGGGTTTTTAGGGGAAGAGAACCTTAATTCAGCTAGACTAGATTCGGCCAAGACACTCTTAGCATCCATACAAACGCTGTCATCTAAAAAACTCGCAGGAATTCTCTAAAGCTGGCTGGAAGGAGAAAGTTTTTTTTTTTTTTTTTTTTCTGCCCAGTCGATTTTACTGATAACCCGAGCCTCGCAATATTTCGGCCACTAG